>JBBPDI010000029.1:11064754-11085102 GCA_037974545.1 Cucumis variabilis | reverse complement strand
GCCAAATTTAAATTTCTTGAATTTATTTTTTAAAACTTTTAATATTAATTAGTTTATTCAAGTGACTCTCTCCTCTCTTTTTAATGGAAGTCAACTAAGAGAGGCAAAAGTAAAGAAGTAGAATAAGATTTTCCAGAAATTAAGTTCACTTGGTAAGTTTTTTCTTTTTCTTTCTGTTTTTTATTTTATAAAATTATGCCTAGTAATAATTTTCTCATCTAGATAAGTTTGTATCTTGAAACGTGAATTTTTTGTCCAATTTTAAAAACAAAAACAGATTTTTAGTTAGAGTCTTTTAAAAAAATATAACAAACCGACAAATATTTATACGATATAAAACAAAATATTTATAGTGTATATAACAAATTGGTCCTATGCAAGTGTGTAATTCTTCTTCTAAAGGATGATACGCGATAGTGTAGGCAAAATCAACACAATCGTGTAGTTCCTTTTAACGACGGAAAAAATAATGCTTCAAATTTAAACTATCGTGTTGACCATGTTTAAACGATCATGCAATTCTTTCAAAACGATGAGAAAAAGGCTTCAAATCTAAACGATCGTGTTGACCATGCTAAACGATCACGTTGACTAGGTACGCGATCGTTTAGATTATATCCACATGACCATGTAGTTTTTTTTAAAACAATGGAAAAAAGGTTTTAAATCTAAACATTTGTGTCGATCATACTAAACAATCGTGTTAACTAGGTAAACAATTGTCGATCATTTAGAATATATCAAAGTGATATTTAAACGTTCTTGATATTCTAGAAAAGGAGTTGGAAGAAAGAAAGAGAAGATGAAGAAAGAAAGAAATTAAAAAGAAGATAAACAAAAATAAAAGAAATAAAATTTGGAAGAGAAAATGAATAAATCGCAAATAAGAAGAAAGTAGAGAAGTGATGAATCGTCCGCAATATCAAGAACAAATTTGAAATTTATGAAAATACTTTACTCGCTTCGTGGGGTTTTTGTTTTTGATACACAGGTCATAAATATTGTCGTGCTTTGTTTTATTTTTGAAAAAACCCTCTATTTTTTTTATTTTTTAGTTTTTAAATTATTTGTTTTAAAAAGAAAGCAATAAAATTAGTAGTTGAAGAGGATCTTTATTAGGACTTAATATTCAAAGAACTAAAAACAAAAATTCAAAACATTTTCAGACAAAGTGTAAATTATAAATTGAAAATAGGAGGGGATAGGAAAATGAAAAAGAAAGGTAAGACGAAAGAATTAGTTTGTCTTTGAAAAATTGTGGTGAAACCTTAATTATCAAATCAAACAATCTTGGCCAATGCGCAAACAATCAATAATTAACCAAAACATGAGGTTAATTGGTCACACATCAAGATCATTTGGATAAACACACATTCTTCCATTGCATTATGAGACCATATATTGACATCCATAACAGAAAGACCTAATTGAAAACAATTTTACCTTTTTTACAACACGTTGATGGATGTTTTTTATATCAACATTCAAATAGGAAAAACATGTACTTGATATTCATGTGACGTCAGTAGTAAATTTATTTGAATGAAAGAACGTGGTAATTGAAAAAAGAAAGCATGTACCCAACAAGATGATTGCACACACACTTCAATTTGAAACTAGAAAAATAGATGGCATAATTTTATTTACCAGGCTATGGTTTATCATTATAAATTTATGATATGGTTTGACTTGATTATTATTTTTATCTCACCCTTAAGGAATCTTGTTGTCAAATAATTAAATAAGATATATTTCATGCAGTTGTAGGATTACGGATATATTGGACACGTCCTGTATTCTAATTCGACTCCCCTACCTTGAGGACAAGAGATATGGATTGGCCTAATGGCCTAATCCACCTTTCCTTTCCAATTTTGTATCTGTTTTTGGTGTCATTTTCATTTTTTTCTCTCTTAACATTTTTAACTCTTCTTTTAATTCTAAAATTATCCAAAATAATCAAACAAACAGATAATACAGATTTGATAATAGTTGAACTATATTCATTTTCACTGACCAAACTTTTTATTTTAACAACAAATTACATAAAAATTTAAAACCCTCATCTTATTCTCAAGCTTCATCCTCTAAAAAAAAAAAGAAAAAAAAAAGTCTTCTAATATGCATTTGAAAGTTACAAATCCTTTCAATCTAACAAGGAACTTTATTACAACTTAATAATCTTATTTTTAAAAAAAACCATAAAAAAGGTGATAAAATATTTAAACAAAAGACATAATATAAAAAATAAACTGTAATGAATTTTTTGATTCTTCAATAAATAGTTTTTTTTTTTTAAAAAAAAGAAATCTTTATTAAATAACAAACAAAATAAAATAAGGTAAAATAAAGTGAATATTATTCGTTGATGGAAAATCATTGGCTAAGCTCTAAGCAAAGGTGGTCTTAGGCCAACACCCCTTAGTTGTTGAAATTATATTATTAGTCTTTTTTTTTTAATCCATAGTTTGTTCTATGTTGACTTTATTTTAATGTGACTTTTTCTTATTATTATTATTATTATTATTATTATTTATAAAGAGGAATGAAATTTTTATAGCAACAACTAACCACTTAAATGTAGACCTTCCCAACTATTGGAGTATGATGTTTAATAATTAGTGTAATTAAGAAGGTTGAATGAATTTTGTTCCCTCAATTTCGTATCACTATCAGCCATCAGCTCTCTAAACTGAAACCCATTTCAATAAAAACAATAGCATTGATAACTAATAATTACAAACTTAAAATTAAGACCCATTACAAGCTTTATTAATGTTGGTAAGACTACAAGGTTAGTTGTGCACTGATTGGTATTTACTAGGAGTTTTTTAAAAGATATTACAAAGCTGCGAAATATTTACATAATATAAAACAATTTCAAAAACAAAAAAAAAGTTCACAGGTCCACCGTTCGCACGAGATTTTGGAAAAAATTTGATTCGTGGAGTTGAACTTAAGTTGATGTTGTATTTATGTTGATCTGATGCGATGTGGTTTGATCTCTAAAATTTTATAACGACCAAACTTTTCTAACTAAGTCGAAGTCATTAATTTAAAACAATGACCTTAGTTCTCACAAAAACACCAAATTACATTAAAAATCAAACTCTCAAAGAAAATAAAATTTAAGTTCGGGCCCTGTTTAAAATAACCAATATTCAAAGTAAAGCTTGAAAAAAATCAGTTCATGTACTCAGTTAAATCTCAAAATTTTGTAAACAGTCTCAAGTACTAAAATGAAATAAGAAAACAAAACATTTAGCGGAAGCAATTGACAACATCCCTTATGACAATCACGCCTCCTTCGTTCCTCTTGTCGGTCTGCCCCCTTTGTTACCTTTGCCTGAAAAAGTTAAACATAAAAAGGTGAGTATAAACATACTCAGTAAGAGATCCCTCTACTGGTCCCTTTAGGAAAAAAATAGAATATTAACTTTTTAATGAAGTACTCTGCACAATCACAGTCTTGTGATCCCATAGGATACATATAATCAGTCTAATGCCCGAAGGACGCTTAAATCAGTCTAGTGTTCTGCAGAAACACATATCAGTCTAATGATCCCGTAGGATGCACAAAAAGGTGGCGATCCCATAGGACACCTGTAAGGTAACTACACAATAAGAACTAATATTTTTTCCCTCAGTCCATTCTAACATCTTAACAGTCATTCATAGTACAGTCAAATGAACTCATCACATATACTCTTCACTTAACCCCTAATAGTCATCTTACACTAATTTTATCCAAGGTCAGTCAGACACATATCAGTACATCAGTCAACCACTATCATAGCATTCCCTCAGTCCCACAAGAACACGACCATACTTAATATATCGTATATTCCGTCTAAACAACAACCACCCGCTTAAAACCTACTCCCTATATAAGAAACATCTACTAGTTTTAGTCATTCAACATCCATATGTGTATATATACATATCCAGTCAGTCACAACATGCACTCAATATCAAGTCCACATCAATCCATACATAAATGTATATATTTTTCCCAGTCAAACACAACATACAATAAACATTAAGTCTTCATCCAAAAGTATATATCATAACCGTCATCCCCACTCAGTTCAGATATAACAATACAGTCCAACACAACTCAAAGTTATAGGTGAGTCCAGTAGAAAGTCTCTTACCTTAACGTTAGGGAAGCTCCTTAATCAGCTAAATTCCACGCAACAATCCTAAGCATAACAATAAGAAATTTGACTACTTTCACAAACTCTCTCATTTAATTTCCTCAATGAAACTCAGACACTTACCCAAGGATTAGTGAAAATGAGCTTCAACTAAATCTAAAATTTTGTTGTGAGCCCAAGGTGTTTTAGCGCTATCTCCAATACCTTCAATGGTTGAACAACAAACCAACGATTAACCCAACAATAACACTTGAATTAATATGAAACAATTACAAACCCACAACTTAAATTTTACCAACAACACTTTGTCGATTCACGACGAAACAGAGGCAGTGGCGCACTAACCAAAACAAAAAAGAGTGTGTAAGAGCGTGAGCCGGTTTGCAACTCACGGTCGGAAGACGGAGAGTCACGTGATGACTGGCTTCTTTGGAAACCGAAGCGGACGGAGGCGGCGGGTCACGGTGGCGCTGTGCTACAAAGCCGAGCAACGCGGACGAAGCCAAGCGATGTGGCTACCTGAAAGCAACGGACGAAATTCGTCATTGACCGACAACACTTGCAGGTGGTGGCGACGGACAGAAAAGAAGAGAAGGGAAAGTGGTTGACAGTTAGAGTGAGCGAGGAAGAAGAAAGAGGGGGGTCGCGTGCGTGAATAGGAGAGAGAGAGAACGTTTTTTTTCTTTTCTTTTTACTTAATTTATAATAACAATAAAATAATTAATAATAATAATAACATATCATTATTATTATTATTCCGCAAAACAATTTTCTCCTTCACTTCTTTTCTTTTCCTTAAGTTAAAAAAATATCCTCTTCCGAGCTAAAAGAAATAAATAACACCCAACCAACATTTAAAACCCTAAAATAAAGCAATTTGATTAAAATCAATTAGCATAGCGTTCGGGGCGTTACAAATTTGACCCTCTAATTCTCTTTCGGTTGAAGCGCATATGTTTGATTTGAGGAAGCGGAGCATGTGATGTTCTTAAAGTTGGAGTTTTGGAAGAAAATGTGTATCTTCAAAGAAACTTCAATTTTCGAGAGGAATCTTCTCGCTCTTGGTTGGAGAATTCTCTCTAGATCTAAAGTCAAAAATTTTCAACCCTTACAAATGAGAACTCCTTTATTTATAGAGTTCTTTAATGGGCTTTCTAGGATTGAGCCTAGTTAGTCCATAGATCAGGCACATGGACTCAACCAGGTAGATTTAGATAATATTTAAATTTATTTTTTAGTTCAACTGAACTTTTAATTAATTTGATTCAACCGTCGTAATGAAAACATGTGATATCATCTCATTTATATTTTCAATTTTAATTTTGGACACATGCCAATTTTTTAATTAGTCTCAAATTCAATTATTTGTATTTTTAGTAAATGATGTGGCAATTTGTGATTGATCTCAAAATTTCTTATTCAACACCCACAATGAAAAATACCAAAAATACCCCAGTTAACAAGCAAGTAATTAGCCACTTGCGCACGTAATATATTTAGTAAACGATCTCGTACCTAGATTTGGCTACACGATCGTTTAGATGATTTTTTTCTCAAAGTTCTTTGGTACATAGATGGATTAAAATTTTTTCAAAAGTCTTTGAAAATTTTCTAATTCTATTTGTTTTTCAACTTCGTCATCATTTTTTGGCCCAAAAGCTGAACTAATTCCAACCTTGACTCGACCAAAGCTTGAACTAAAGTTAACGTTTGATTGAATCTGTCTCAACTCAATTCATTAATTCGTTTTGGATGTGGAATACTCTTTCGAGAGTGGGCTCAACTCTAATCTATCTATTTGTGTTGGCCGATTAAGTATCGAAGAAAATGTGTTTTGTACTAATTAGAGCCTAACTAGTTTTGTCAATGAGTGGCCAAGATGTTGATATTGCCGTTCAAAGTAATAACCTAATTGAACTTTACCACATTTAATAAACAACTCAATCTTATCTGTTTATTTCCATATTGTGACGAATGTAGCTTTAGGATCCCAAAATTCATTTTTTGATTCATTTTAAATCGTGGATTGTCCAAAAAAAACTTAAGTTGATGGACAAAAGAACTTTAATATATATTTAACATTACACTGATAATGTTTGAATAGAAAATGAAGTAAATTAATGTTAAGTTGATACCTATATGCCTGCACTAATCCAAGGGTTGGAACCGAATTTTTGCTACCCATGAATTTAATTTTCTTTATGTGTATGTGGGTCTCTCTTTTTCAAATTATTTCCATATGAATTTAATTTTCAAGTATACCATACACAAGATCTTTAGTAAAGTATTCTAGAAAAATTAATTCCATAAGCTAATTGTAATTCTATTTGGAAAAAATCCAATTTGTTTTAAAGTTCCATGATTCCATAAGCTAATTGTAATTGTAATTCTAGCAACAATTACAACATAATAGCTCTCTGTAGATGCAATGGAAGTCTTTTTTAATACTCTAATTTTCTATTTTCTATACACAAAGCTTATATAGCAAGCAAAATGCAATAAATCTATCAACATTATAGGTTAGGTCATGTGTTCTTCTCAAAAATCAATCTATCATATTTATCACATGAAAGTCGGTTGCATTTTTCTCTATTCTAATGTCAGAAACAAAAAAAATGCTATTTAATCCACATATTATGTATGAAATATTAAAAATTATGACCATATGAATGTTAAAATTTTAAGTTTAGTTCTTCAATTCTAAAATTAAGGTTTAATGGATTCTTAAACTTTTTTTGAATTTTATTACTCACCAACAGAAATTCTTGAAGTTCTTGATGATTTCTGGTGATTCTCGGTGTTCTCGGTATAGTTCTTGGTGGTTTTCGGTGCTCTGATTCTTCAACAAATAAAGCAAGCTAATTCTCAGTATTCATACTCGATATCCCTGATTTTCGATTCTTCAACTTTGTGGTCCTACAACAGAAATTAAACGAAAAAAATTGTTAGTTAGTTAGAAGTTTACTTTACCTCTTTGTAATTGACGGTAAAGATGTAAAAAGTATGAACCTTATAAGAGAAACTAGTGTATCTCTAGTCAATTAGTTCAAAAGGCCTCCAAAACATGAGCTTTGCTATTGGCTTATCAAAGGTATGTACTTACAAATCATCTACATCTCAGCAACATATCAGCAGCATTATCAAAGGTATGTACTTACAAATCATCTACATCTCCTTTTCCTATTTTCTCTACACAAATTGAAATTTGAAGTTGATGTGTTTTGTGTGATTATGAAACTATTATGTGGATTCTTAGATAGACGTATTGTGATTTGATTATCACAATACATTTTTTGTATCATTGCTCAATGTTTAATTTGTTCTATGTGAAATTTTTTTAGAAGACTTTTTAAGCCATCGACTTTCCTTGATTGCAATGAATTTTGTCTCTATAGTTAATAGAGCATGCGACCACTAATTTGAGTGCAGCTTTCCACCTGAATAGCATGAAAATGTGATAACTCGCTAAGCTTTAATTCGAGATTATTCCTTGTATTCGAGATTATTCCTAGATTTTGTGTATATTTCATGATTTTGTAGGTTTCAAATGCTTTAGAGGTATCTTCAAAATAAGGTGTCCTAGCCTTATTCCTATACTATAGATCATTTAGGTTATTAACTCAAACTTGATCCACTTTTATGTCACAACCATATATATTATAACCATGGAACTTAATCTATTATAGATTCAGAATTATAACGCGCAAATCACTTATTCAGCAACAACTTAATGAATATCATCTCAACAACATATTTATTGAATAATAGAATGTTTATCATTTAGAAACCACAAGTTTTAGAACATAATACCTAACATTTTTTATTTTTAAATTTTTTTTATTCAATAACTCTACACACCTATGTTTAAAATAGGAAAATTGTATCAGATGACAAAAAACTTAAGAAAAAAACAGCTCATAACACCTCTTTTTTTGCATATTACGAATATGACAAATATGAAAAAATTAATAATATCAGACGGCTATCACATGGTAATAAGAAGACTATCAAATAATTATCTGCTTTTAAATATGCTACTTTTGTAATTTAAAAAATGTAGAGACATTGGTCATATTATCATAAAAAAATGCTATTTTTGCAAACGTCCTTTTAAAATATGGATTGTATATTTTCTAATGAACAACAAGTAACCCACTGCATTTTTTTGCATTAACGTTGATAAATAAAATGTAAAACAAAACAAAAATTAAAACTTTTTATTCATTTTTTCTCCACAAACAATTTCATCATTTTTTCCTATTATTTCTATTTGTATTTTTCCTCTCACAATTTCTTTTAATTGAATCTTCCGTTTCATCTTAGCAACCAATAGAATGTCCCACATTTGTCAACAATTGGTCCGCATTCAATTCCTCCAAATTTGGAGGATCACCAATGAAATTTCCTTATTTTTAGTTCTCTTCAAATAAATATTTTTTTCTACAAACGTTCTATTATTTCAAGAAATTGAATTTCGTAGATCCATGCTCTACGTCCGTTTGTACGTTCGTGTCTAAGTTTGTGGTTCTGACAGTAAGACACAAAAAAGCACGGTAAGATCGTTGGTCAGCAATAGTCCGTAAGCACATACAAATCTAGATTCTTGATTTAAGAAATTTTATTTATAGAATTAATATAATTTTAAAAAATAAACATTTATAGTATGAGAATTTAAAATTTTTCAAATGTCTAATTTCCTCAAAAATTTTGTTTCTCTTCAATCTTCTTCCAAAGAGCTTTCTCAAAAGGAAATTGAGGAGCAACATACTACTTGTTCAAATACAAATGATGTTACAAATGAATCAATGTGAATGGCTAAAATAGAAAATGATTTTCTCAATTGGGAAATTTCCAAACTTGAATAAAAAAAACAATTTATTTTCAAAGTACTTTTAATTTAAAAGAAAATCTTTGCCTAAAAACTATTGAAAGAAGAATTTGAATCTATGGAAAATTTTATTTATACAATTATTTCCAAGAAATGATATTAAAAAAAATCAAAAGGAATTTTCATTTCTTCACATAGGTGTTGTCCAAAGAGCCTTAATTCCAATGTTTATATATGGACTAGATACACCGATTTTAGCAATTTTACGTAACAAACGCCACAATGATTTTTCAAACTCATTGTTAATCATTGAATCAATAAATAAATTTTCTGTTAGTATTCTAAAACTTCTTTCTTGAGAAGAAGTTACAAAAAAATTTCCACTGGATTCTGGACAATGCCTCCATCCCTCAAATGAAAGAAAAACAAGTCTCCCATATCATTGAACATCCTGATGGGAAAGTAGAGATCAAGTTTGAAAATGAATCACCTAGGTTTCCTGTAAACAAAGAAAACATGAGCTCTCGAGATTTCATGAGTTTAAGACCAAGATCCAGTATTAGGAGTCAGCCAATAGCTAATCTAAACAGATCAAATTTTCTAAAAATCAAATATGTTAGATTAGATCATGGAATAACAAATATTGTCTATGAAGAAAATCTCCCTTTCCAACTCAAACAAAAATGGATACCAGTCCTCAATTAAATGTAACTATTTCATAATCAAAATTTGAGCTTGACAAAGAATCCCTTCAAAAAGAGTTTATGTCAAACACAAATCGTACTAAAAAAAATTCTTTATTCAAAACTGACTCTAAAACAGACCGGTAGCTATTTAGAGAAGAGTATTTTAAGACTCTTGAAATATTTTCTTGAAGTATTTCAAGAATCTTGAAATGCTCTTAGAGTTTGACCAGACTCTTAAGTTTCAAGAGTCTTGAAGTATTTCAAGTATTTCAAGAAAGTTGTTCAGAGAAGGGGTATTTCAAGACTCTTGAAATACTTCGTATACTTCAAGAAAATATTTTAGTTTTTAGATCGTTCAACCAAAGGAAAGAGTTTGACCATCTCCGCACAATCAAAGAGAAAGAATCTTGGAAAACTCAAAGAGGAGAAATTAAAGCTAATTATCCTCCAATGGAAGATGTTGAGTTCAAAAGTTTTTTTAATGAGAATGTTATAGCAAAACCTTTTCAAATTATCAAGGAATCCAAAGAACACAAGGCTCCAACAAATAAAGAAATAAAGAGCATCCAAGTTCAAAACAATTATTCTAACAAAATGCTTTCTTCAATCGTTAGTTAAGTCATCTTCGAGTTAGAGGAAATTTTCAACCCTCCTACTCTTGAAGAAACTCCTAACCTTTTTCAACCCTTAGAGAAAGTTAAGATAAAAACTAAAAAACACAAACTTCTTGATGAAATTAATAAACACTTAAAAACCTAAGGGGGAAAAGTTCAACAAAATGTTTTTAATGAAGAAGATATAGCTCAATTTATTGAAGATTTTGAAAATATTTTAGTCTACGAAGAAGAAAAACAAATCAACAAAATAAACTTTGAAAGATTCATTAAGAGGAAAGATCAAATTAATTTTCATTTTCAACCATCATTTCCAGGAGAAGGTTTGGAGCAAAGACAAAAATGTCATAAAGTAATTCAATAGAAAATCAATATATGTTTGCAATATTGATGGAGCTTCTGAATATCAAATTATGACATATTAAATAATATGTTAACTTGTTCCATAGCATGAGTCCAATGGTCATTTGAATGGAGAAGTTGTTATGCTTTTAATCAATGGATTTAGTGGAAGCCTTAGATTGTGGTGGGATTATGCCTTAACCAATGAACAAAAGGAAGCAACTAAAAATCATAGGACAAGAGTAAGAAGGACAATTAAAATTGAAGATGGGACTTCAGCAACTCAAGAAGTAGAAGAAGAGCAAGATAACGTTGTAGAAGTTCTTCTCTATACGAGCAAGACACTGATATGACAACCAGAGGAAAATAATCAAAAATCTAAAATGCTCCCTATCAGAAACTTTATATGGTACAAAAATATGTTCTTATTTAGAATTTATAGCTTCAAGGGTTGCAATGCTCTGGAAAGAAATGTTCATTGATGGACTTCCAAGCTTCATGGCAGAACGAGTCTACAACTCCCTCAACGAAGCATACCCTGAGCAAATACCTTGGAAAAGCCTTACTTATGCTCAACTAACTTCTAAAGTTATAGAGTGTGGTCTAGATATTTGTAATGAGATAAAAATTCAAACCAAAGTTCAAATACATTCAAATCTTCATAAGAGAGAAATGAATACTTTTTGCTCTCAATATGGATTTGAGAAAGTCAAAGAACCAGGATTTTCCTCAAGAAAAATTTGTCCAAAAAACTATAATATGAGATCTACATATTATAGAAGATCCCAAAGGTATAGCAAACCTTAAACGCCTAAGAGGTATCACGAATATTCAAATTACAAAAAACTTGTCGAAAAACAACAAAAGGAAGTTCAAAAGAGAGGAAAACCTAACAAAAAGGTTTTTTGTTACAAATGTAGAAAAAAAGGACATTATGCCAATAAGTATCGGCAAAGAGGAATCTATGAAATACACGAAGAAGAATGTTCTTTAGATTCATCTTATATTTCTGACTTTCAATTGCATGAAATTGTAGATACGTCGATTCAGAATTTTCAGAACAATTTTCCTCAAATGAGGGACCAAGGAGCATGTGGTTGTATCAAAGACCCATGTAAAAGTATTTTAAACAAAATAAATGTTTCAAACTTGCGAACAAGATTTATTATTTCAAACTATTAATCATATTTCAAATGAAAATTTAAAAAAAAAAAAAAGTTTAGAGATTCTTTAATAGGAGAATTTTCTTCAAAACCATCTTCAAAGAAGAAAACAATTTCTAAAAAAAAAGTCTTTCAAAAATTTTACGAACTCTGAAAAGGAAGAAACACCCGTTTCTATTCATGATTTAAAATTTGAAATCAATTGTCTAAAAAGAAAATTTTTTCAAGATAAATTTAAAATTTTAGAAATTAAAAATAAAATTTCTCAAATGAAGCAAAATAACAATTCGGATGATTTAGACTTAGGAAAAGATTCTTTAAATGATCTAAATTTTGAAATTAATTTAATTTTAAGAATAAGAATACAAAAATGGTATTGTTTAATTACTTTAAAAACAGAAGATTTCAAAATTACTTTGAAAGCACCGTTAGACTTAGGTGCATATCAAAAATGTATTCAAGAAGGTTTAATTCCCACAAAATATTTTTAGAGAACCACAATGGTTCTTACTAGAGAAAATGGTAAAAGATTAAATATCAAGTTTGATCTTTCAAAACATCTTTCTTTTAGTCAAAGTTCTTCACCAAGAATTAATTTTTAGAACACCTTTTATTACTTAATTATATCCTTTAATAATAACTGAAAAGGGTTTAATAACAAAGAAATTTAAAGAAGAATTTATTTTTGAATTTATCTCTCCAATTTTATCTCATAAACTTTATTGAAATCAATGTTTTAAAAAGTGAACAAATAAAAAGAAAACAAAAGCAAAATAGTTTTCTAAAAGAAGAAATTGACTACAAAAGAATTGAAGAAAATTTAAAAGAATTTTCAAATCAAAATATGATAAAAGAAATTCGATTTAAATTTGAAAGTGAAATTTTTTCTAATTTACCAAATGCATGTTGGGATAGAAAAAAATCACAGAGTTGATCTTCCATATTCCAAAGAATTCAAAGAATTGGATATCCCAACAAAGGCTAGATCGATTCAAATGAATTCAGACTTATTAACACATTGCAGAAAAAAAATACAAGACTTATTAGACGTCTAATAAGGCTCTCGAAAAGTTCATGGTCATGCGCCATCTTATGTCAACAACGTCGTCAAAAAAAAAGCATGGAGTTCCAAGGTTAGTAATCAACTATAAACCATTAAACAAAGTTTTCGAATGGATTAGATATTCAATTCCCAATAAACAAGATTTACTCAAAAGAATTGGAAACAAAAAAATATTTTCAATTATTGATATGAAATCTGGATTTTTGAAAGTTCAAATTTCTGAAAAGGATAGATACAAAACAACTTTCAATGTTCTGTTTGGATAACATGAATGGAATGTAATGCCTTTTAGACTAAAAAATGCTCGATCAGAATTTTAAAAAATCATGAATGATATTTTTAATGATTTTCAAGATTTTTAAATTGTTTATATTGATGATGTTTTAATCTTTTCTCCAAATTTAGAAAAGCATTTTAAACATATCAAGATTTTCATAGATATCACTAAAATAAATGGTTTGGTAGTCTCTGTACCAAAAGTCAAATTATTTGAAACAAAAATAAAACTTTTGGATTTTGAGATATACTTCGGAAAAATCAAGGGCTGACAAGAAAAATGACAAATTAAGAGGTTTACTTTGGAAAAATAACAAATTTATTTTTAAATTGTTAGAACAGCAAAACTGAAAAATCTGAAAAATAAATAAATGGAACAATGTCTCAAATGCCCCTACCCAATTCAAAAACAGTCCTAAATACAATTGTTCACCTAAAACCCAAATACCCTGTAATTAAATAACACATGTTTGTTGAAATTGTGCAGTATTCAAAGCCGAAAAGAATCCAGCTTCACTATCTTCTACTTTCGTAGATTCCACCAAATCTTCAAAGTCTTTGATTAGTTGCAGAAAAGATTAGAGCTTCAAGCTTCGTCCTCCACGAAATCTTCAAAGTCTTCATAAATTCAGTGCAAATCAAAGAATTTTCTTCTTGCCGACCATCTTCTTCATCAAACTGATTACAACCATCTTCTTCATCAAACCGATTATAGGTTTTTTTTCGTTTTGTGCAAATGTGAGCTTCTTCAATCCACTTGATTTTTAGGACAGATACAGTATAATTACATCCAAATACATTGTATTCCATATCAAACATCAACCATATACCTTGTATTCACCCTTTTCGTCTTCTATCCTCTTTGATCTCTTTCAAAAGATCTAAAAATTAATATTATTTTAACTTCAAGGGGTAATTAATAAAAAGTACAACAAAACCCTAACAACCACAAAGTCACTAAAATCCGACCACTGACGGTGGCTGGAAGTTTTGGCATAATTGGTGAACGAATGTAGATGAAGGAGACCGGCACAGCTGGACGTGCGACACGCGAAGGAATAAGCTGCGCAAAGGCGCTCGGCTTCGGATGAAGTAAACATGTGACTAGCGACGTGCAGTGGAGGAGATGTTTCCCTGCGGCTTAGTTCTCAGTCAACAAAATGGAGGGGATGGCTACAAAGGTAGAGACCTCGACTGGACGAAGAACACTCAACGGAGATGGAGTTGTCGTCGGCAGCTAGGGTTTAGTGAAAGTGAAGAAGATGATGAATAGTAATAATAATATTATTATTAATAATAATAAATATTATTATATTATTCTTTTCCCTTAAATATATTCATTTTCCTTTTTTATTTTCCAATTTAAATAAAACAAAACTTTTCTTCTCAATTAATTCCTTCCAAAAATAAAATATTCAATTTTTTTATAAATATTTTGGAATATAAATAATTAAAAAATGTTAAATTTATGTTTGCTATTATTTTGGAGATATGAAGATAATCTTAACACAATTTTAGGGATGATAAAATTTTAAATTCAAATTATTATTAACAATACCTATTTAAATTTTTAAAGCAACTTTAATATTTTGGCAGTTTCAAATTAAAATTTAAAATCTATTTTGAAATTATGAAAAATAGATAAATGTATTAATAAGATAATCCTAAATAAATATTTTGAAATTATTCTCACGATTTTTATGGATATTGTCATTTGAATAATATTTTTTAGTGTTTTTTTTTTGTTTTAAATAAAAATTTAAAATCAATTTTTAAATGATAGTGAATAATATCTATGGAAAATATACATTATTTAATGATGATCACATAAAAGGATCTTATTCCCATAAAAGGATTGCATTGCTGTTATATTAAGCTTTATTCAATAAAATAATGCTTATCAATCTATTATTACTAATATGTCAATCTGTTTATGGAATATAGTGTGTTACTTGCTATATGGAAGATAAAGTATTTACATGAAGTTGTTATTATATAAAATGTATAATTTTAGGTAAAAGATATTGTTTTAAATACAAACTTTTTAATCTTCCAACGACAATGAAACAATTGCGTTATTAATGATTTAATGGTAAGGCATAAATCTAGCATGATTTCGTTAAATGAGATCAATAGATAAAATAAATATTTAGTTAATATTATTATAAAATTGAATGAAATGCAAATACACCGTTATCTTTTCTGTTATTTTCTATCGTTTTAGGGTGCACAAATACATTGTAAGTAACAAAAATGATATTCATTTTATCAAAGGATAAAATCGGTTGAAAAATCTTCAAAAACTATATATCTTATCAGATTTTGCTAAAAATCAAATTATTTTGAAAAGTTGTTATTTTCTAAAATGTATTCTATTATTTTGCTATTCTTACAGTTATCTCAAAAATCAAACCCTCAAATTTTCCTAATCAAATTCTAGTTAACCCAACTCAAAGATTTTTTGGCTGCCTAAATTATGTATCTGGCTTCATCCAGAACCTTAGGCCCATTTGCAAACCATTGTACCAAATTAAGGTTAAAAAAAAATTCAAAACTATGGTCCGACAAACACACTCAAACTGTTCAAAAAATTAAATCTTTGGTCAAATCGCTCTATCTCAGCTCATCAACCCAAAAGCAAACCTTATTGTTGAAATTGATGCCTCTCATTTAGGATATGGAGGAATTCTCAAACAGTGCTAGATAAAACCGAATCAATAATCCAATTTCACTCAAGAATTTGGAACAATACGCAAAAAAATTACTCAACAGTGAAAATTAATTACTTGCAATAGTTCTCTGTGTTCAAAAATTTTAAGGAGAATTAATCAATAAAAAATTCTTAATCAAAATTGATTCAAGAGCCTTAAAATTCGTGTTAGAAAATGATGTAAAAAATCTTGTTTCAAAACAAATTTTTGTCAAATGGCAAGTCATATTGCCTTGCTTTGATTTTGAAATTTTGTCTACAAAAAAAGAGCAAAACCAAGGGAGTTTCTAACTCCAAGACTCTCTCTCTCCTTTCTAAGAATTCTCTCAAGGAAAAATGAGCTCGGAAAGAGGAAGTGCTAGAGGAAGAGTAAATTCGACCTCTTCAAAAGGCAATCGCCCATCTTCTTCTTCAAACTCTGCACCCTCACCAATGAGTGCAGATCAATATGCTATGGATTTAGGGTTTAACATGGTAACCCGATCAAGATAAAGATCATCTAGTATATGGATTAGATCTCCTACGGAGTCATCAACTCTATTTAGGCCTCCGATCAATCTCATCCATTCTTCTGACAGAGTCGTTCAAATCAAGTCTCCTTCCTCTCCTTCAATCAATAAGGGGTCTTCTACTCCTCCTACTACTTATTCTCAAGCAGCCACTCCCAATAAACAGTTCGTGCCAAGACCCGAGATCAAAACTTATTTTCAAAAACTCATCTGGTTTATGATCCTATCATAGAGCTTGAATATTAAAGTCTCACTCTAAATGAGACGGGCTCAAAACTTTTCCCTGAGGGCTTCAATTTCCTCCCAAAAGAACTCAGAGAAAAAAAAAACTTTATAAGTTTATTTTAGTAGACACCAAGTTTGTAGAAGCTACTATCAAACACATGAAAGAATGATTCATAAAGAATGACTATCTACAAGATCTTGATCATAGAAACAACATCGAGTTTCTAAATGACAAATCAAAGCTTCTTGTAGCACTTGCTCAGGCCACAACTGACACTGATTTTCAAAGGTTATTATCAACAGCAGTAAATGCATCCTCATTATGATAAAAAAATCAACATCTTCCTCCATAGAGAAAAACAAAGAGCAAGCATATCCAGAATACGATCTTGACGATCTGTTTCTCGACTCACAGCCTATGTGAGTTCCGAAGGTATATACCTATTTCAAAAGATAAATAGGATGAATATAGAGACTTCTGAAAGAAGGTTTTTATTCAAATTATCATATTGGTTTTAAAAAAAAACAAAAATTGGAATGTATATTTACATCTTTAGTATACTTGATGAGTAAACTTTATAAATACTCTAGTTTATTCTGTAAATATCGTTCTGTCATCCAGAAATTCGGTAAAAAAATTTAAGACAACAAGGGCAATTCTAGATCAAGTCCAAGAGCCAAAATGAAATTGTGTATATTTCATGGAGTGTTCGACTACGTTTGATGGTCCCGACCGTAAATTACAATGTTGGAGCGCAATGAGTCTGTTGGTCACTCAAAAATCCGCCTTAGGGAATTCAATTAATGATATACATAATTACTACATGCAAGAAAGGACATCAATGATTCTTTAATAAACCCACTTTATTAAAGAATGGAGGAGATTGCTTCTATTTTCTCCATTGGACAATTGGATAACGATTCTATGTTTTATTTTGTTAAAATTAAAATATTTATAATATTGTAATTATATTAAGCAATAGTGGTAAACCATTATGTAATAGCAACCATTATAAAACATAATGAATTAGCCATTGTGTGATATGGTGGATAAGATAGGCATAGCCATTGGAGGAATTTTCCATTACTTTAGTTCGTTTTCTAAATTTATAATAGATTTAGATGTTTCAACGAGAATTTTATCAGATAAGAGGTCATGTCATGTCTGATTCAATTTTATATTCTTTTCAAAATCATTATTTCATACATACAAAAAAAATATTGTTCTTTAAATAGTTAAGTTTATTAGTCCAATCAAGTAAGCACAAACGATATATCTTACTTGATTGTAGTGAGGTTGTTAACAAGCAATTGATTTTCTAGAAGTTTGTGAAAAATTGGTCGATAAAGATGGTTCAATCATCCTTAGACAACTTCTAAATATCAAATTACTATAAAAAAATTACTATTAAACATTATATACTAATAATTTCAATTTTGTATTAAAAGGACTTTTGAAAGCCGGGATTTTATTATAGTACTATATTGTTGGTTAAGAGTTAGTTGTTGAAGATGAACAATAAAGTTAGTGGTTGGAGTTAGTTACTCAAGACAACCGTCGCCAAAAGTGATCGATGTTGAAGTAGATCGTTAGAGGTGGTTTTGTCATTCTTGGTTGTCTAAGGTGAATGTTGGTATTGATTGTTAGTGGTAATTGTCAATGAAGTTGATTACCAAAGATAATTTTCATTGGATTTTTTCGAAGAGGTAGTTGTTGGAGCCTAAAGTTGAAGGTGGTTATCAAAGGAGATTTTTTCCAATGTTTGTGGTCCTAGGTAGTTGTCGGTGGCAAGAGTTGGTTGTATGAAAGTGATATTGGAGTTGATCGCAAGAGTTTGATGTTGGAGCTTGAAATTGGTCAGGCAAAGGTGGTCATTATATTGAAGTTGGATTTCATTGGAGTACGTTATCAGAGGTCGTTATTGGAGACCAAAATTGGTCGTCAAAGTTGGTCACGCAAAGGTGGTTGTTGAAAAGCTCGAAATCAGTTGTCAAAGTCGGACTTGTGAAAAGTGGTCGTTGAAGTTGGTTCATGGACTATGGCAATGGTAATTGTCAATTGTGGACGTTGATGAGTGAGCCCATTGGAAACATTGAAAAGCTGGGAGAGTTGATATAATATATCAACTCAACTCCACCAACATTTAAAGTTGGTGGGCCAAACAATGAGTTGGTATATTATACTAATTCAACTCATCTGATATCGGTACACCAAATACGTTCTAATAATAAATGAATCTATCGCAATATCCTATAAAATACTGTTCGAATTTAGAGACCCATAAGAAACATTGTAGTATGAAATAAAAGAAAAAAAATAAATAAAAACGCACATAAAACTATAATTTTTCTAAAAGAAAAAACTTATAAGTAGTAATGTCGGATATTTTCATAAATTTTGTTGATGGGGTTTTTTACTTTAGTAAATTACGAGTACTTCTAGAACGTCATAAATTTACCAACTTTAATTTCATACATCACTATTGAAGAAGAAGTTTAAAAAGTTAAGATTTATTAAAGTTAGAGCTTTATAGAGAAAAAAACAAAACAAATTAAATAATAATGTTGAAAAATCACTATATATGACTTCCTTCCTAATGTCCAACTATATTTGATGGAGATTAGAAGATATCTATATTGCATTTTACAAGAAAAAAAGATCGAAGGTTTTTTTAAAGGAAGAAAAATTTTGAAAATAATGAGAATTTGAGATTCGAACTTGAATCTAAGTGGAATTCAAAGACCATTTGAGTAGATGAGTGAAATCTACTTGGAAGACACATTTTTAAATTGTATTAATAAAATTTTGATAGGTGTTGAGTTGGATGGATAAAAAAATTCAACAAACATTTAATTCATTATTAAATAAAAATTGTGTTTATTGAACTCATTCATTTCTCATATCATTATACATATCAACTCTCTTAATTACTCATCTTTTATAATAATTATCAATTTAACTCAATTCAAATTATTGTGCCTCAAACATTTCTAAGTTAAATTTATTTTTATCTATTTGGAATCTAAATTTTAAAAACCATACAACAATTATCTTTGAACTTTTCAATGCTTTAAAATTCAATAATAAAATAGATAAATAATTGAAAATTTATGTATTTATTCGAGATCAAATTGAAATTTATATTTAATAAATCATCCATCAATTAGCTTTTAAAATTTCAGAATTTAACCTAGAAATATTAGACAAAAAAAATTGAAAATTTAGGCATCTATTAAACATTTTCAAAAGTCTAATTACAAAACTTATAATTCTAACCTGTAATTCATTTATAAGATAAACATATAATAACGACAATATAATAAACTTTTATTTAAAGATCGAGAAAGAATAAAAAGGTAGTTTTTCTGTTTAAAAGTATTAAATTAAACTAATGAACTAACCACATCTAAAATGTAGAAAAAGAAACTAACATATGTACAACAATTCAGATTCAAAATCAACTTTAAATTGTATTGCTAAAACTAATCAAAACTTTTTAGAAATTAAAAGATTGAAAGAAGAGAAAATTATTCAACAAATGACAGAAGAAAAAGATGTGCAATTGATTGTTAAAAAAGAAAAGAAAAGAAAAGAAAAGAAAAGAAATGTCAACAATTGTCATGAATGGCAGCCATAGATGATGATGGGTAAGGAGATGTGGAAAAGGCAAAGAAGAGAAGAACCATGATTAAAAGGAGAACCAAGAGCACCACTGTAGGCGGCGGCGGAAGTGGCGGAAGAAGCACAGGCAACAGCACAAGAAGACACACTATC
>JBBPDI010000029.1:11054309-11064659 GCA_037974545.1 Cucumis variabilis | reverse complement strand
AAGGGCGGTGCTATGAGTTGGTGAACTTGGAGATGGAGATAGGTTTTAAATCCATTGTAATATAGTGAACCCTTTTTTGGAAATCAGCTTGTTTAGAAATAGTTAATATTCGCATGGCTATGTACAATAAATAAGCTTTAAAGCTATATTAAAATAGTAATAAATAATTAAATTGTGGTAATTAGAATACACTGTGAGACAAGTTGTCAACTATGCAACTCTTTAATCATTATATTTTCAAATTTTTATTCAATTTGATTGGCTGAAATATACATATTTGGATGCAAAGAAAGAAGATACATGCATCCTCTGCCTCATCTATATATATTTAATTGTTATAAGAACGCATATCTTATTGTTACCATATATGTCTTGTGTGAGTTGTAAATCAACATAAATTCTTAGGCTAATTTAGTTACGTTGTTTCTTTTCTTTTTCTTTAGCTTGATTCTTTGTATATTTATTTACTATGTATTTTTATTAATTGAAATCAGAAGCGTTTATAAAAATAGCAAAAAAAAATTATAATAACAGTAAGTTTTTCAGACTTCTTGAATATTTTTAGGGATAAGACTTTTCCCTATTTTCTGCTATATCATTAATGAGGAGAAAAGTACCTAATATATATACACACTAAGACGTTGAGGCAATAAAGAATAACAGTAAATAAAGACAGCTATAAATAATCAATTGGAGACAAAAAAAACTAACATAAAACCACACATTTTGAAAACTTTCGGCAGTATCCTATTTACGCCTTCAGTGCTCTGTTTTCTTCTCAAATTGGTAATCTTCTCTAAAATTCCCCCTCAAACGAGATGGAGACTTGATGATCCCGAGTTTGAATCTTAGATTCTGAAACTGAGAATGAGATAAGGACTTGGTTAAGCAGTCGACAATTTGGTCGGCTGAAGGAATATAACAAACTTCAAGGGAACCTCGAAGAACATGATCTCAAACAAAATGTACATCGATCTCGATATGTTTCGTACGAGCGTGAAAGACCAAATTCATCGCAAGGGCACCTGTACTAACATTGTCACACCATATTACAGATTTATAATTTGGAGGACATTCAATTCGAATAGGAGTTGTTTTAACCATATAACTTTTGAAGCAGCAAGGGTAAGAGCTCGATACTCTGACTCAGTACTTGAACGAGCAACGGCAGTTTTCTTCTTGGAGGACCAAGAGACCAAGTTGTTTCCAATAAAGACACAATATGCAGCCACTGATTTACGATCGTCAATGTTAAATGCCCAGTGAGCATCAGAATAGGCAGAGATAGATAGATCATTACACTTTTGAAACAACAATCCAAAGGATTTTGTGTCATTTAAGTATCGGAGGACACGTTTTACTGCTTGCCAATGAGCATCAGTGGGTCTTTAAAGGAACTGACTCAACTGATTTACTATGTGGGATATAACCGGTTGAGTGTGTGTTCAGTATTGGAGAGCGCCAATTGTACTTCTATAAATAAACGACTCAACAAAGGGTTTTCCATCTGAGGTAAACAAATGCTTGCCTACAACACTCGGTGAAAGGGCTGGCTTTAACTTATTAAACTGTAACTTGTGAAGCAAATCTTCAACATATTTCTCTTGATTTAGGACAAAACCACATTCAATGTAGTTAACTTGGAAACCCAAAAAATAAGACAAAATACCCAAATCCTTCAAAGCAAAACATTTGTCAAGTGATTTAATAAGTTCATTAATCTGCTTGGAGTCATTGCCAGTGACAACAACGTCGTCAACATATACCAACAACATAATAACACGATGTTGATGTTGAAAAATAAATAAGGACGAATCGAATCTCGAATTTACAAAGCCTCATCTTAACAACATTTTGGTTAGCGTCTCATTCCAAGTTCGTGGTGATTGTTTTAAGCCGTATATGGCCTAGTTCAACTTGCAAATATAATGAGGAAAGGAAGGATGAACATACCCGAGAGGTTGTTGCATATACACAGTTTTGTTAGACTTCCATTTAAGAACGCATTGTTGAAATCAAGTTGTCGAAGTTGCCACCCATGAGTGACCGCAAGACTTAACATAACCTGAATCATCGAGGCCTTGACAACTGGACTAAAGGTCTCAAAAAAGTCAACACCTGGGTGTTGGTGCAAGCCTGTTGCAACGAGACGAGCTTTGTACAGTTGAATTGATCCGTCAGTGGTACGCTTCAGACGATATACCCATTTGTTTCCAACAACATTCCGAGAAGGGGATGGTGGTACAAGATGCCATGTGTGGGCTTTGAGCAATGCAGCATATTCGTCATCCATGGCTCATTTTCATTGAGGGGTAGCAAGTGCTTGAGTAATACGAGTGGATTTGGTGAGAGTCCAATCAATCTTAGTGGAGGAAAGAAACGTTTTCGATTTAAAAATACCCGACTTGGCACGATTGATCATCGGATGAGAGGGAAATACTTGAGTAGAGTGTGGAACAAAAAGATTAGGGTGAGAGGGAGAGCAATTCGCAGAGGTTGGAGAAGCCAAAGAGTTTTCGTTGTGCGAACAAGAAGAGGAAGGAGTGAAAGACACCTGGTCGTCACGTGTGGAGTTAAGAAAACTGGGGGAATTAATTTGAGGTGGTGGGTAGTATTTTGGGCCGTGAGAAGGGTAGAACTTAGGCCCATATTATTGCATGGGTTGATAGGAGATGGAGAGGAAATTTCACATGATTGAGATGGCAACGAATTTGAGGAGTTTTGGGTCGAAGAATGGAAAGATGTTTGGGCCAAGGTATGATGGTTGATTTTAGTGGGAATAACAAGAAAGGGAGATATGGAATTTATTTGGGTCGTTGAGGGAGATATGGAATTTATTTGGGCCAAAGGAAATACGTCCGAAAAGGGGAATTCTTTTTCATTGAATTTTACATGCTGGGATATAAACACTTTTCCAGATTTAGACAAGCACTTAAACCCCTTGTGAATCGGGCTTGGACCAAGAAAAACACATTTTTTAGAGTGAAGTTGGAATTTGTTTGATTGGTAAGGACGTAAACATGGAAAGCAAGCACACCCAAAAACCTTCAATTCAGAAAAACTTAATTGGTGAGCAAACATCAATTCAATAGGTGACATACCTTGTGAAATGGGTGTAGGCATTCCATTAATTAGAATTACGGTTGTCATAAATGCATCCCACCAATAATTATTTAAAGTTATGTTTGCTTGGGCAAGAAGCATAACTCCTGTTTCTACCACATGTCTATGTTTTCATTCAACCCTTCCATTCTAAGCTGAAGTATAAGGACAAGAAAAACGACCACTGATGCCTAGAGTAGAGCAAACCTGATGTATCTTCTTATACTTTCCTCCAATATCTGATTGAAACACTTTCATGGTTTTATTGAATTGATTTTTAATATACGTAACAGAGTGGTTAAACGCATCAATAGCAACACTTTTCTGATTGAGAGGATAAATCCAAGTGTATCTGCTATAATCATCCACAAACAATATATAATAACGAAAACCATCAAATGAACTAACCGGTGCAGGACCCCACATATCAGAATAAACAACATCAAATGATTCAGCAACTCTAGAGTGAGAAATAGTAAAGGGAAGACTGTGAGCTTTTCCCAATTGACATGAACACAAAACTCTATTTCTTCACGATCTTTAATAGGCAAATTACAGTTCTTAACTAACGAGTTCAAAATTTTAGATGAAGGATGACCTAAACGTTTATGCCATATAGCTTTAGAGACAGCAACATTAACACTGGCAAGATTTGTTCCTCTTGACAGAATAAAAGTCGACAACTCATTATTTTTGTGCATAAGCTGTTTGTTGACATTTCTACTATGATTTAACTTTGCAGCAACCGTCAAATCAGCATTATCCAATTGATAGAGACCGTCCTTAAGTGTTCCTTTCAGCAAGATTGCGCCAGTAGTTTTGTCCTTAACAAGACAATAATAATCATGAAACTCTAGAAATATGTGATTATCTTAAGCTAGTTTCGAGACACTAACCAAGTTCTTTGTAATATCAGGAACACAAAGTATATTTTTCAAGGCTAAACATTGTTTTCCCTCAGTCAAGTAAGAGTGTCCAATGCATGAGATATTTAAATTGTTTCCATTTTCTACCGTTATTGACTCTGTACCTGAATAATCAATCGAATTGATCAGACTGGTAGATTCTACCATAACATGATCTGTAGCTCCGTTATCAATGTACCAGTTTGGGTCGATCACTGTCTCACAAGTAGCAAACTGATTGGAATTCTGTGTAGTCACAAAATCAGCAGGAGTTGGGTTTGCAGAGGCACCCGAATTCTATCCTCGATCTTGTGTTAACGGACTTAAAAATTCTTTGTTAAATTGATTATAACAAGCAAGTGTAGAGTGACCATTCATACCACACACTTGGCATGTGGGTTTGTTTCCTCTTCCTTGGCCACGTCCTCTGCCAAAATTGTTGTTTTCTCACTGTCCATTGAAATTTTTTCTGTTGTTAGAGTAAGCATTTTAATTGCTATAGGACCTTTATTCGTTTGAACTTGTTCTTTGAGTTACATTGACAGCAACATTCTGAACAACATTGTCGGGATTGCACAGACTGTTTTGATGCTCCAATCTTTTCTTAAAAATGAGAAGTTCGGATAACATATCCAACCAAGAGATTTATGGTTTGCCTTGGATGACGACAATAACGGGGTTGTAGACCTCATCTAAACCCAATAATACCTGTGAAATAAGAGCACGCAATGGGACTGGACTACCAACTTGTCCAAGATTATCGGCATTAGTTTTCATAATTCGTAGATACTCTTCCATTTTAAGATTACCTTTTTTTGTAGCCTGAAAAGTTTGGCGGAGAAAGTCTTCATCGGCTCTTGACTGTATTCCAAATAAATTTTGTGTGGCCTCCCATAAGTCTTTAGCATTTTTGAAACCCATGAGTTGAATTGCTACTTCGGGTGTCATGGAGTTGTAAAGCCATCCAAGCAACGGCAAATCCGTTGTTACCCATTGTTCATATTGAGGATTCATGGCTTCAACAGCAACTCTGGTATCTGACGTCTCTTCCTGTGATGCAACGCCATGATTTTTGGTGATTGATCCGCTCGTTTGAGCAATCGGTGGAAGAAATTGGGATGGGCAGATGGATTCACCAGTAAGATGATCGTCGAGCTTATATCCTTTAAGAATGGGTAGAGCTAATGTCTTCCATAACAAATAGTTGCTTCTATCAAGCTTAATGGTTGTCAACTGATTTAAAATTTGATTTAATGGTGGATTGGTAAAATTTGATATAGAGGAGGCTGAGACAGGTGTAGAGGTGGCGTTGGCCATTGATAGTTGTGATACCAAGTAGGTTTTTCAGACTTCTTGAATATTTTTAGGGATAAGACTTTTCCCTATTTTCTGCTATATCATTAATGAGGATAAATGTACCCAATATATATACATAGTAAGACTTTGAGGCAATAAAGAATAACAGTAAATAAAGACAGTTGTAAATAATCAATTGGAGACAAAAAAAAGTAACATAAAACCACACATTTTGAAAACTTTCGGCAGTATCCTATTTACGCCTACTGTGCTCTGTTTTCTTCTCAAATTGGTAATCTTCTCTAACAATAACGGTAACTCATATCACTACATTTTTTAAATTACAAAAGTAAAAAATTTAAAAATTGATAGTGATAGCGTTCTGATAACCTTTTAATAGTAGGCTTCTGATATATCTAATTGCTTGTCATATTTATCATATTTTTCAATATGAAAAAAATAGGTGCTATGAGCTACTTTTTTCTAAAAATAATTTGTCATCTGATACAATTTTGCTTGTAATTAAGTGTTCATTAGGTAAACTTGAACGTGATTATATTTTGGACAATTGATCGACTCAATTATCTCATTCGGCATCGTTTGCACTAAATCCACCAAATCAAATCGGGACTGATCTAAAGCAAATTCCTCATCTATTACTACTACAACATGAATGGGCTTTATGCCCTAAAGCACGAAGTTTAATTTTGTGATATGAAACCCTAGCAAATTGGAATTGGAAATTCCTTTTGGGATGAGAATCTTTATTTAACATGGATTTCCTCCAGATCAAACATTTTAGACAATAACAAATTTCTCAAGCAAAATTCGAACAATTCAAAAGATAGGATAATCAATCTCGCTTGAATGTTCTCTACTTGGCACATGTAATTCAACAAACGAATTACAAAATTCTAGAAGCTCTTTTGACTAATCTTGTAGAAGCACAAAGGCTAAATTTGATAAAACTCTAATTCATTGTAAAAAGCCTACATTATCTCTACAAATTAAATGTCATTGAAATTAAATAATAAAATTTAAAAAATACTAAAATTAAATCACAACTATTAAATAAATCTAGGTTAAAATCTTAATTTGGTCCCTAATCAATTTTGTATTTTATTCTATTTTAGTCTCTAAATTTTCAAAGGTGTATGTTTTTGTCGGTGAACTTTTGAAAACACTTATTTTAGTCTCTGCCATTAGAATTTTGTTAACTCTTTAACTTCTATATTAATTAAATTGATAAATAACCAAGAAATCTTATTAGTTTCTTCCATAAAAATTTTATGTCAACTCCAGACTTGAATCAAATAAAACACAAATTAAAAAAAAATCTCCAAAAAACTTAAATCTCTCACATCTCCTTCCGACCTTTATTTATTTTTACTTTTTTCAAATTGAAATTTTGAAGCAAACCAAGGATAACATTGAGTAAAATAAGAAATAAAATAAAATAACTGATATAATGGTGTTAACATTCATAACAAGGTAAAATAAACTAGAAAATAAAAATATGTACAACATATGTATAAAATAAACTTCGAAGAATTGCAAATAAATATTTCCACAATGAATCACAAAACTTAAAAAAGAAGAAAAAGTTGAGAGGAAGAAATAAAAAAAAAAAGAACACCCTAATAAACACCGACGGATTTAGTATAGGCTCGGGGGGGCTCGGGCCCCTCCTCAACTTTATCGTCTTTATATAATATGTATAGAGAAAATCATTTAATATTTAACGTTTATAGGCAGTTTAGTGGTAACTATTCTTGTCTGCCCCCTTCCAACTAGAGTACAAAACTTATATAGTTTTTTTCCAGATTTTTATTTTTTTTCTCTAAGTTACTACTTGAAGTCTCCTGTCAATAAAATTTCTGATTCGCCATTACCAATGAATGACCAAATACACCAAACTTAAGGCATTTAAAAGTTCATATGTGGATAAATTGTCATCTAGCATGTGAGTTAAGGAAGTGAAACAATACACCAAAATGGTGATGATCAAAATCTTGAAGATGAAGTAACTTTTTGAGTTTTTCGATATAAAACATCAATTTACCATCTAACTTTTAATTAAAAATTAAAACTCTATATCATACTAATCATCCAAATATAGAAGTCATCTCATCATTCCATTAGAATTAATAGAATCTTAACAACAAGGACTAAAAAATATGCTTTTCAAAGTTCAGGCACTAAAAGACTTTTTTAAAAGTTCAAGGATCAAAATAAAATAATACATAAAGTATAGGGACTAAAATAGGATTTAAACCTAAAATTTAATTGACAATTTGATAATGTTTGGTTGGTTCATATCACTCTCTCCCTCTTCTGAAGAATTTGTCCTTAAATCTAAATCAAGCTTTGTAAAGCAATCTTTAAGTCATGAAAAGAATAGTGATGTTAATTCCCGAACACTCTTAGATGATCTCCCTCGTAAAGTATTATTGAAGTCATGTGATGTCAAAGGTCGATACCATCTTGAGTATTCCACCTAGTTTTGGGAGAATATTGGTCTTTTCAATCTCATTTTCATTTAGTATTGTGACGACCATCAAAAGACCTCGGGACACTAACGGAGCTTTGCTTTAATACTTTTACTTTTTGCTAAATTCAAAGGAGAAACTAGGCAAATTTAGTGGAAGCTCGCCTATTAGAAAACAAACTCTTTTGTTATCCTCACAAATTTTCAAACTCACATTTTTTTTTTCTCTCATTAATTTTTGCACATTTTTTTCTTCATATATATTTCTATTGTTTTTGTCTAGTTTCATGCATTTTGTTTCCAACTCACACGCAACAAGTTTTTCTTCTCTTGAAAGCAATGATACAAAAGTAGGATCAAGTATTACACTGGACTCTAATGGACTAGAAAGTACGTTAGTTTTAAGTTCACTATCATCTACATTCTCTACCCCACTACTATTAGCATATGTTTCTCTGGTAATAAGTGGTTCAACAACAGTGTCAAGATTACAATCACGTGAGCCCTTGCATTCTAATGACTTACTAGACAAAACATCATGATCATTCATTGACACAACATTTATTATGCTTCTCTTTACTAGTGGTGACATTAAAATTGAGCTTAGAACAATTTGGTGTACTTTGAAAATTTTCCAAGTTAGAGTAGCCTTTCTATCTTGATGGCATTTTTTTTTTCAATTCTTAATTCACAAGGTCGAATTTCTTCTTGGTCTACAAGCATATTAGCAATTTTCTCATTAAATCCACTATAGGATCGTTCCATAGTAGTTTCATCTTCGTCATATATGTTAACTTTCTCAAGTAGTAATAGCAGCTCCTTGTGGTAAGTGTTCACAGTTTTGCTTCCTTACTTCAAAAGCTTGCAATTTGTGAAAACCCTTAATAAAATGTTTTTTCTTCTTAGCACCTTTAATTTCTACATGAGAGTGTTGCATGATTTCTACTTCTTGACAGCAAATATCTCCACTATGTTGGTGCATATTCTTTAAATGTAGAAACAACAAGTTTACGTTTTCATTTTCACAGTAATTCTTTTCACTATAATAGTGTATTCAAATATGGTATCAATTTTCTCCTCTCATGAAAGATACGCATCAAGAACTGAAATACTTTCAAATTCAAAGTACAACTACTTTTGTTTTTTAAAATTCTTCAAAAATAATTTGTTACTTTTTTTCAATTTCAGCATCGGCTGACTTCTTTTTCTCTTCTTTCTGCGGTAGGCCTGGCCCACACAATTCAACTTTTTTTCTTTTCGACTCCTCTAACAAATTCTTTTTCCAAATTAGAATCAACAAAAGTAGTAATACATTCAAAAACGAAAATTTAGAATGCTCACATGATATATTTGATAGATCTAGAGCGTCTAGGTTTTGATACCAAATGATATAAAAACGTAGCAAACTGGAATTAGCAAAACTCCTTTAGGAATGAAAACCCATAATTTCCAATCACTAAAACCTCAAAATCCATTTGATTTCCATCATAAGGATTGAGTTAAGAAACAAATTGTCTTGAGATATATCAAATAACTTAAGACAAGAACAAATTCCTCAACCAAGATTCGAACAATCCATAAAATAGGATGATTGATCCCACCTAAATGTTCTTGGCATGCAATTCAACACATGAACTGCAAAATTCAAGAAGCTCTCTTAGATAAACTTGAAGAAGAACAAAAACTAAATTTGATTAATCATCACAAATAAAATTAAACCTAATAGCAAAATTTAAGTAGTCTCTCAATAAAACCTTAATTCATTGTAAAAGGACTAAATTATCTCTACTTTAAATGTCGCTGAAAAAGATAAAACTGAAAAATGCTAAAACTACATCACAATTATTAAATAAAATCTAATTGATAATTTGATGTTTAGTCGGATCATATCATTAATTTATAACGAACTATCGTTGAAGTAGTGTATAAAAAGTTATTGAAATCCAAAATAAATATCATCTAACAAAAACCTAGAAGAAGGTGGCTCATAACTTTGGAGTGGGTGCAAAATTTCTCCATTGATGATTTACTATGTGGTCTGTTGTATAAATAAGCAGATGGTGATTGTTGAAGTAGTGGGGTAGGCATAGAACACACGCACACCAGTTGGGCAAGCTTAAGATGATTGTTTGCCGAATGACTCCAAACTAAAACAATGAATAGTTACATTAGATGCTACTTTAATCATGCTCACTACTTTTTTTCGTCCCTCTTGCTGCCTTCTCCATCCCTCACGGTTTTTTTGAAGATATGATTTAGCTTCCAATGCATGAATATAAGAGCTAGAGACATAAACAGAGCACAAGTGAGAACTAGCAGTATAAAAAGTAGCCAAACCGTTTTCTGATGTAAGAAAAAGTTACTTTTCATTTTCTTCAAAGTTCAAATCATTTGACATTAGCACAATCAAATTTGAGGCATCCTTTCAAAATTTCTTCAATAAAAAGGTTTAATCAAAGACATGAAATTATTATTACTAAGTGATTCATCAAACCCCTCTAATATAATTAGGCAACATTGCACCAAAACACATTAAATTGGATTTGGTTATCCCTCTCA
>JBBPDI010000029.1:10970416-11024404 GCA_037974545.1 Cucumis variabilis | reverse complement strand
GGGTCTCTTACTGGGTATAAATTATACTCACTCTCTTAATGTTTTATTTTCCAGGTAAGGGTAAAGGCAAGGGTAAGCTGGCGAATGATCAGAAGTGACCATGGTTCGCCATAGGGAACAATTTCAGTTCTTTTCCACATTTAAATTTCAGTAGTTATGTTTTCAGAACTTGTTTCAAACTCAGGTTTAATTATTTTTAAGTATTTCCATTTGTTTTTGGGCCCAAACTAGTATTTTGACTTGTCATATGACAATTGAATTATTATTGTTTCGTTTTCCATTTATATCTATTTTATGATTTCTTTAGCTAATTTCTAAAGAAAAAAAATGTTTGACTAAGTTGTAATATTTACTCCTCTTGAAGAAAAAAGTATGGTTAAAGGGTAATATCACCAGCTAATGGACAGCTGGAGGTGTTACAGTTCCATATAGTCAACACATTTCAAATCTAATAAAGAGTCCAGTAGTAGAAACCCCTTACCTAAATTTTATGCAAGTCCCTTGGTCGATCTAACTCTAACAAACACAACCTAAACATAAATAAACAAAAATCAACATCTTTACAATTAACTTCATCTAACTAGTTCACCCAAATGTGATTTTGACACTTACCCAAGCAGATGGAGAATCATACTCCACCTCAAATCTATTGGAAATCAAGGATTTGCTCGCTGACTTCAATTTGTAGCTTCAAGGATTAAGTATTTCTCCAATGATTAAGTCTAGCAGTTAACATTTATTGATAGGCACGAAAACAACAAAACCCACAATTCATCCATACCCAAATCTTTTCACTCAATGATCTACGAAAGGGAAAGCGCGCGCGGCTATCACACCACGAAGACAAATGCAGATGAACGACGCTCCGGCATCAGCTTCAATGAAACGACGAACGGCTCAAATGTAAAGAGACGTGCGTGGCAACAACTTTTCAAATGGGAAGATGGATGTGGTCAGAAACGAGTCGTTGGCTACGCTTCGCGATTGACGACCAAACACAGTTGAATGCAAAAGGTCGACAACTTCGACTGGGCTTTAACGGGACACAAACTGCACGTGATGCAGCAGCTCGAGACGCGACTGTTGAAGACAAACGAAATGCAGCCGGTGGTGAGGCTAGGGTGATAGTGCGAATAAGGTGAGAGAAGAAGAAGAAAGAAGAAGAAGGGGGGTTTGGCACGGAAGGAATTCTTTTTCCTTTTTTTTAAAGAAAAATTAAGAAAATAATTTATTATTAATAATAATTTTATAATAATTATCATTATTAGTATTTTATTTATTAAATTTTTATTTCTTTTATTTTCCAACGAATCTATACTATAATAACACCCAAAATTTCAAAATCTTTAAATAATAAAATAATTTGATTAAGAAATACACTAAGCTTTAGAAGACACCCTTAAAATAAACAATTTTAATTATACATAAATTCAACTTTAATTTTGTATTTATGATCGTTTATATTTCAAGAAACTATCATTTATAAGCCACAGATGATATAAAATTTAATTTTTTTTTGGGGAATATTTTTAAAAATAGTAAAATAAATTAAAATATTTACGAGCTATAGTAAAATTTTGAATTCTATCAATGATGGTATTCTATCACTATAGCATATCGATGCTATCAGTGATAGAATTTGCTATAGATTGGAAGTATTTTGTAAAGTGTGCTATTTTCTAAAACTTTCTTTTTTTTGGAGCATTTTTAAAAATAACAAAATAAATTAAAATATTTACAAGTTATAACAAAATTTTGGATTCTATCACTGAAAGTATTTTATCACTATAACATTTCAATGACTATCGGTGATAAAATTTGCTATAGGTTGTAAATATGTTGTAAAATTTGCTATTTTTGAAAATTCTCCATTTCTTTTGTAGGTAACACAGGAATAATAAACAATTTTTTTTATAAATAGAACAAACCGATAAAATATTTACGACCAGTGTAATAAAGTGAAAAAGTCCATAAAATTAGCAATTTTTAAAAAATATTTCAAGTTTGTCCTTCCTTTTTATGTCTTTATTCTTTGATTTGTTTTTCATATTCTTTTTCTCTTCTTCTGCAATTTTTTTTTAGTTTTATTTTAATTGTTATTTGCTTCAAGTCCGTATACCATATATAAAATATCTTTTTTTAAAAAATTCAAACTATTATTTGATTGTTCCAAATGTAAAAGATCATGAAAAAAAATTGTTGGAAGGTAAATCTAAACGATCGTGTACCAAAATAACCAAATCTAAACGATCGTGTACAAATAATTTTTTAGATTTGGGTAGCCAAATCTAAAGGATTGTGTTCCAAATATAAACGATTGTTTTTAAAATATATTACCCACATTGGATTTCAATTAATTGAACCGTTTTTTGAACGTTTCCTTATGAGTTTGTGAACTTTTTCCTTCTTCAAAATTGTTCTATGTAAATATTTTGTCGCTTTGTTATATTTTTTAATAAACCTTTAAACTAAATTATATTATTAAATGAAAAATAAATAGGTAATATTACATTTTTCATCTAACCTCCTTTTCCACCTAATTTATGAAAAAAGAAAAAGAAAAGAAAAGAAAAAACTGAGACTAAACATAGGCGGGAGATTGGCAGAGGAAAAGGACTCATAAAAACTAAATTACACTGAATGAAAAAGGAATATAAACACTATTTTCACTTAGTAAATAATATTTTTTAGATGTTTTAAAAAAAGACATTTTTAAAAATAAAAAAATAAATTAAAATATTTAAAAGCTATAATAAAATTTTGAATTCTACAACTGGGAGTCTTTTATTATTATAGCATATTAGTCAATATTAATGATTATTCGTGATAGAATTTGTTATAATTGTAAATATTTTATAAAATCTACTATTTTTAAAAATTATACTTTTAAAAAAATGTAATAAAAAAACAAACTATTTAGATTCACATAAAAAACACCACTAGTATAAAAATCTATTACAAACACCACTATGATAAAAATCTACTACACTTAAACCTTTTAGTAAGGATAAATATTTTGTCTATTTTCTATTTATGACAAATTTTCTTTTTCTTAAACTTAATCATCAATTTTCTTTTAAAAAAAGAGCACAATTAATTTTAAAACCACAATATTTGTATAAATATTTTTAAAACAAAAAATATCCGTCTAATTTTACCTTTTATAAATAGAAAATTTTTCAAAAATAGCAAATTTTACAAAATATTTACAATCTATAGCAAATTCTATAGATTGATATACTAGAGTGATAGAAGACTATCAGTGAAAGAATTTAAAATTTTGCTATAGTTTATAAATATTTTAATTTATTTTGCTATTTTTAATCTTAGAAAAAAGGATTTGTCTCAACCACAATAAAAAAAGAAAAAAAACTAAAAATAGATTTGATCGAGTTACAACCAAATTAAGAATATATTTTTTTACCAGGATTATCTTTTAAACTACAATATTTTAATAAATAATTTTAAAACAAAAAATATCTAAAAAACCAACATATTTGTCATATGAATATGAATAGAAAAATAAAAAATTCAATGGAAAATAAAAACAACAAAAACAAAAAATTCAATGGAGAATAAAAAAATTAAGAAAAAAATGTAAATAACATTGCAAGGAGTAAAGTATAAAAGAAATTCCTTACCCTTTTTATCTAATAAAATCATCTTTAAGATTAATTTGGTGATTTTCATTATCACGTTTTTGAAATTCTACCATTTTTCTTTTCTTAGAATGTGAACCCAACTTGAGATCTTTGATATAAATTGTTGAAATGTTCGTTGAGGGATTAAAATAATTGATGAGAAAAATTTTTCAGGATGAAAGTAATTTATGAGATGAGATGGGACATATTAAACAGTGAAAAAAAGTTTATATGTTGAGAAAAAATATAAAAAAATAAATCTACAATAGATGATTTTACGTGAAACCAATATAATTACAAGAAAATTGCATCTGATAGACAAAATCATTTTGAAAAAAACATTCAAATATGACAAATAATTAATGACATCAGACGACTATCAAAAGACTATCGAAAGATTATCAGAGGACTATCAGAGAGTTATCAAGTTTTAAATTTGTTACTTTTGCAATTTAGAAAATGTAATGACATGAGTTCTATTATCATAAATTTTTTTTGCTATTTTTACAAGTGCCCCTATATTAAATTGGAAAAGATTTTGGTTTAATTTATTTAATTTAATGAGTTTAATGTTTCTCCCGTTTTATATAGTTAGATATAGATTACGAATCAAAACATAAACTTCACTCTCAGTTATCGTTTCTTCTCCCTAACACACAACTTCTTCAAAGTACAGATAACAAACCTCGAGAGCTTGTTCTTCAAAGTAGACAATAAACAATTCATAAAAAACAAAGTAATTTACCGAAAACAAGAAATTAAAAGGGAAGAGATTGAGAGAGAATAAGAAAGGGAGACCTGGATGAAGAAGAATAAGAGAGATCAATAAAGACAGATGAAGAGGACAAAGACAAAGAGGGTTGAGTCGTCAACTATGGAGCAGTGAAGGTCAAGAGAGATTGGAGGGAGGAGGCCTGACGGCTAACCCTAAACTGTGTGTGTGATATAATTATTAAAATGGTTTGGTTCTGTTTCAAAACTAGTTTTCAACCATTGAGTTTGATTTCATAAATGCATGGAACCGCATATGTTCACACGAGATTTCCAGAGAAATTTGATTTGACGAAGCAGAGCACGTAATGCATATTCTTGAAGTTGGAGTCTTGAAAGAAAACTTGTATCTTCAAAGTAGCTTCAATTTGGGTGGTCATCTTCAAGCTTCTTAGGTGGTCAGCTCCAGGAGTTAGGAAGTCTTGTAGAATGAAAAGAACTCCTCTATTTATAAAATTCTCTGGTAGACTTCAGTCTAGTTGGTACATAAACCAGACCCATGGCTCAACCATATGAATTAGGATCATATGTAGCCAATTAAATTTATTTTTTAGCCCAATTGAATTTTAGCCCAGAACCAAAATAATTAATTTGATCCAACGGTTATAATGAAAACATGTTACATTATCAGAATTGGTCAATTTATGTCTTCAATTTTAATTTGGAATACATGTCAATTTTTAATTAATCCTAAATTTAATTATTTGTATTTCTTTTATCATTAATTGAGTAAATGACATAGCATCAAACCACATTTTTATGTTTGGTTGATGTTTTGGTTTGTTGGATGTCTACCCCTAATTTTATCCAATGTGCCTAAGAAAAAGCTATGAACTATTTTTTTATAGCATCTCTTTGATGAAAAAAGTGACACAAAATATTTTTATACCATTTTTAAGAGCCGCAAAAAAAGCTATAGAAAATAATTGCAACATTTTATTATGGAATAAAAAATATTTTTTAGACCACAAATATTCATAATTAACTGTAAAAGGACGTTTTTGTAAAAAATTTTTAAGCACAAGAATTCTGTTATAATAGAACAATGTTACACAAAGGTGTAGAATTTTCAACAACATTGCCTATAACTATGTTTTGGAAAAGCTATAAAAAGTTACATTAATCTATTTCTAATGTTATCGTACATATGTACTACGTGATGTAGTACAATAAGAATAAATGTAATCGTGATGGACTTTATTTTATCTGTGATGCTGCCCAAGTCATTCTTATTTAGGTTAATTTTTATTAGGAAAATTGCATCAAATGACAAGAATATTTAGAAAAAATAGCTCATGACACATATTTTTTGCATATTGCGAATATGGAAAAATTAGTAATATTAGATGACTATCAGATTGTAATCATAGGGTTATCGGAGGGTTATTAGACGGTAATCACAGGGTTACTAGTTTTTAAATTTGCTAATTTTGCAATTTAGAAAATGTAGTGACATGAACCTATTATCATAATTTTTTTTTTGATATTTTTGCAAGGACCCCTTTTTATTATGCAATTGAAAATTGACAGTATGAGTGTGGTGATAGAAAATATTGTGAGTGAAAAAATAGGAAAAACAAATTGTATACAGTTCGTATGTCAGCCATTTGGGGATCAATCCGTGGTCTGATCGAGCTGAAATTTTGACACTGTATTCTTGGCATGAGGGTCTTCATTATGAATGGTGGAGATTTCGTTTGGAGCTATGTACATTCATATTCTAGTGGATAGTTGGCTACTACGTATTGTGAGATCTCTTTATTTTTCTTCATTGTTATTGTCATTTGTTGTCGGGATTATTATTCTTGATATATTTGCCTCTAGTTATGACTAGGGAGACCTTTTTTGTACCCATTAAAGATTATAGTGAAGATTTTGACTTTCGTTCGTGGTTTTTTACTTCTTACGTTGAGGAGATTTTTCCACTTTAAATTCTCTTTGTCAATACTTTGATAATTATTGTTGATTAGTATTCTAACAGGTTCACACAAGAACGAGATAATTGATCCAAGTGAAAAGCGTTTATCCCAACAAAGTGGTATCAAAGCATTGACAGTGATGTTGATACAATCATCGTAGCCACTGAAGATTTTACATCTTGTTTGATGGGGATGTTGTAAATCTTGCCATAGAAAAGGATAGTTTGGTGATTGATAGTGGTGCTTCAGTTCATGCTACTTCGAAGAGGATATTTTTTGCATCCTATACTCCTGGTGATTTTGGCAATGTTTGGATGGGCAATGACGGATTATTAAATCCAGTTAGCAACGGAGATGTACACTTGAAGATTAGAAATGGTTCTAGGCTAATTTTGAAAAATGTGACATATTTCGGATATTCGTATGAACTTGATTTCTACAGGTGAGCTTGATAACAAAGGTTTCTGAAATACCTTTGATAATGACATATCGAAGCTTACTAAAGGTTCTATGGTTATAGCAAAGGGACATAAATTTTCTTCACTATACTACATGGATCTAAAATGATGTATTCTGATATAAATATAGTAAATGATGAAGCGAATGTTGAGCTTTGGCATAAGAAACTTAGCCATATGAGTGAGAAGGGTTTAAAGATTTTAACCAAGAAAAACCATCTTCCTGATTTAAGAGTGCACCTTTAAAATAGTGTCCTCATTGTTTGGAAGAAAAGGAGACAATGATTACCTTTAAATCATCTTAGCATTCAAGAAAACCTAGTGTTTTAGAGTTGGTACATTCTGATGCGTGTGGTCTTATGAAAATAAAGTCGCTTGAGGGTGCATCGTATTTTATGACATTTACTAATGATCATTCAAGCAAAATATGAGTTTACACCTTGAAGACTAAAGACCAAGTGTTGCAAGCGTTTAAACAATTTCATGCCTTTGTTGATAGAGAAACTTGTGAAAAGCTTAAGTGCATTAGAAATGATAATGGAGGTGAGTATTGTGGACCTTTCGATGAATATTGCAGAAATTATGACATTTGACATCAAAAAATACCTCTAAGACCTCACAGTTAAATGGGATAGTTGAGAGATTGAACAGAACATTGGTTGAGAGAGTGAGATGCTTACTATCTGAATCATAGTTACCACAATCATTTTGGGGCAAAATATTAAATACAGTTGTACATATTTTGAATCTCAGACATGTGTTCCATTGGGATCAGAAATTTCAAACAAAATATGGTAAGGATATATCTTACAGTCATCTACGTGTCTTTGGTTGTAAACCTTTTGTTCATGTGCCTAAAGCTGAGAGATCAAAGCTTGATGTAAAAACTAAACCATGTGTGTTCCTTGGCTATGAACAAGATGATTTTGGTTATAGATTATATGATACAGTTAAGAAAAGGCTCATAAGAAGTCAAGATGTTGTATTTGTTCAAGACCAAACAATAGTAGACATTAATTGAGACAATAGATGAACCAAAGTCTAAGCATAATGATAAACTGATTGATTTGAGTTCAGCTTTTTTGACATAACCTTCTACATTGATAGAAGATGAGGTTCAGAATGAACTATTTTTTGATATAGATGAGAGTTCTGAACATGTTGGGGTAGAGGATAGTGTTCAAGAACAGTTAGTAGCAACAGTTGTTCCTACAGGATGTTTCACTTAGGAGATCTGCCAGAGATCGACGTCCATCAACAAGATACTCACCTAATGAATATTTGCAATTGATTGACGGGGGAAAACCTAAGAGTTATGAAGAGGCTATAGAGGATGAGCACAAAAGAGAGTAGAATGATGCAGTTAAAGATGAAATGGAGTCTTTACATACAAACCACATTTTTTAACTTGTTAAGTTGCCCAAAGAAAAAATTTCACTAAAAAATAAGTGGATTTACATAATTAAACTTGAAGAACATACCTAAAAGCCACGTTACAAAATGAGATTGGTTGTCAAAGGGTTTAGTCGAAAGAAAGGTATTGACTTTGATGAAATTTTTGCTTTAGTTGTCAAGATATCCTCCATATGTGTTGTTTTGGCTTTGGCAGCTAGTCTTGACTTGAAGGTTGAGGAAATTGATGTTAAGTCTGCATTTCTTCATGGGGATTTAGATAAAGAAACCTATATGGAATAGCCAGAGGGTTTTGAGCAGAAAAGGTAAAGAGCATCTGGTGTGTAAATTGAAAAAAAGTTTTATGGGTTGAAACAAGCACTACGACAATGGTAGCATAAGTTTGAGTCAGTTATGAGGATTTTCCATATTAAATTCGTTGTGTCAATACTTTGATAATTATTGTTGATTAGTATTCTAACAGGTTCATGCAAAAGTGGAAGAACTGATCCAAGTGAAAAGTGTTTATCCCAACAAATTGTTCATGTCATCTCTATAATTTTTCTAATAAAAGTTGTTGTAACTTCATATATTTGGTTCATTTACTCCCCTATTAAACAAATCGCATTCAATAAGTAAAAAAAAAAAAAAATAGAAAAAATATGAATGCTACAAATACATTCATGTACTATATGTTTACTTACAATAATTAAGAAAAACCATAGCTCAAAAAATTATTAGAAAACTTCTTATCTTATTTTCTATTTTTAAATAGTTATAGAAGTTATCCATATAAAAATATATCCAATCTTCCTACAATGGCTTGAGCTTTTTATTCAAGATCTCCTGCAGCACTCTTGGAAGAGTATTAGCCTTTGCCTACATATAGAACCAAACTATAGAAATCACATCCAAAGTATTTAGGAGCATTAGCCTTCTTTTCCTCCCAACCATTATGGTAATTTTAAGGTTAAATTACCACAGTTCTTCGACTTTTAAGTTTGTATTTATGGATAGTTGAAAAATATAGAGATCAGATCCAAACTATCAATAGACATAACATGATGTAAAAGAATTTGCAAATCTAATGAAATTTAAATCTAGTTCCTCTAAAGCTCAATTTGTGCAATGGTATAGTTAATAAGAGTTTATGAGTGATATAATCCATTATTTATAGATTTTGCTATATTTAATTTGTATTTATGATATATGAAATTCTAATTAAATCGAATAACATTTAAAGTTGATAGATTATAGTAAATTTCAAATATTTATGATTCGTTTAGCAGATCATTTTATGTTTTGTGTATTTGTTTTTGAAAATTAAACTTCTGAACTCTAGTTTCATCTTTAAATTTATATGTTATATCTTCTATTTTCTATCAATATTTTTTTAAAAAGCTAAGCCATAAAAGTTAAAAGAAATAGTTTTTAAAACTTGATTTGGTTTTTAAATTTTGAATAAGAATTTAAATGTTTCTATAAAGAAAGACAAAATCATTAATTAAAATTTAAGAGTAAACAAACATAAATTTGAAAACCAAAAAACTAGGAACCCATATATGATAACTATGTCACTTATAACTTTTATTTTATTTTAGGTTTTAAATAAGCATACAAACATTCATTTTACCTATGAATTACTTACTTTTTAACTACTTTTACCACTAATATTTTTAAAAACTAAACCAAAATTTGAAAACGTAAAAACTAGTTTTGTTTTAAAAATTTGGCCAAAATACAATTTGAAGATACGAACAATTGTAGGAAATTAAAGAAAGTAGACTTAGATATTAAAAATCAGAACTAAAATACAAAATGATTATCAAATAAGGTGTTTTAAGTGAACATACCTGAAGGTGTAAGGTGAGGAAGAGCCTGCCATTAAAGGATGGAAAAGAAGAAGCAGTTAAGAGGAGAAGCCCATCCTCTTCCAGAGAGAGGAGAATTTGTGAAAAAGGAAGTTGTGTGTGGGTTTGATCTTCTAAGGCTATTTGAAGAAGTGCTTCTGTTTCACTAAGCCAATTCACAGCACACAACGAACTCATCCACGGTTCCTTAGTGTTCTTTCTTATTTGCTTTAAATTTTCTTCATTAAGCTTTGTGACAAGGCCTTCCTTCCTTCTCCTTAATCCCTCCACTTGCTGTTGAAGCTCTGGAATGTACTTCAATGCCTTTGATATTGTGCTTGGATTACTCATTCTTTTCTGTCATAACCATCCGGTGATAAAAAAAATTAAGGTAGATTATTTGGATCAACTTTCTAAATTACTATTCTATTCTTGAGGGCAAAAAAACGTTATCGTGGAATATATTTTTAAGTGTTAATTTTATTTTTAAAAAAATCATTTTTGAAAAATACTCAAAAAGTATTTACCAACCTCTTAAACTAAAATTTGATAAAATAATCGAGGTTATCAAATAAGAATGCGTTCAGAATGCCTTTCCAAGGGTTCAATTTAAAAAATAAGTTATTTTAAAAAAAATTAGAGTGTTTGACGACAACTCAAAATAATTTTTGAAGTGTATTTTGAACAATCTTTATCAAAAGAGTTTTAAAAAAATTAGCTTTCGATAAAAAAAGATTTCTTAAGTCAATCCGTATGATTTTTTTTTATTAAGCTAATGTAACACCCAAATTTTAGAGGAGGACATGAACGAACCAAGATTACATCCGAATGAGAGGGATCTTGAAGAGATGAATGTATGATTAATAAAGATTTAAAAGAATTGAACATCATATTTATACCAACAAGGTGCACTTTATTTTTCGGTATACTTAGCTTGGAGCAACTTTGTAAAATTCCAAAATCTTTAAGAACACTACTGCAAATTTGGCCTTCTTTGATGTGCAAAGCACGTAAAAAAAATGTCTTTCTTGATGGTCTTTACCTATCAAGAAGGCTGACATCAAAAAAGCCCGACCATCAAGAAAACTGGTCAAAACATGCCATAAAAAAGCTTCTTTTTTCTACTTTACCTTTTTCTTTTCCAAACCCACCTTAGCTCCATGCCTCAATGATTCCTGTACTAACAATTGTAACGTTGAAATCTAAATTTATAAAAGCTTCTACAAATTTTAATGCAGGGGTGAGGGTTTAAACTTGGGACCTCTTGTAGGTACATACAGGTGCCACTTGAGCTAAGCTCATGTTGGCCACTTTCTACAGCTTCTACAAATTTAAAAACCCTAAATTACAAACTTTCAGTTCAACTCATTAAAGTTGAACACAATAACTAATTTAGTTTTGATAAAGTGACTTAGTTCAATCTAATTCAAATTACAATAATTAACTTTTAAAAAAGTAATATTGTAGATTATTGAATAGAAAGTAATAATTGAAAAAAATAGTAAAGTTTTAAGAATATTATTGATGGATAACTATTTTTTGAGCCCGTTAACGAGGGTTCGAATTTTGTGTTTTGTAGAAAATAGTTTTTTCTTGATGGACATGATCTTATGTAAACTGAAAATTATAAATTTTTTCTTGATGGGCAATGCTCATCAAGATCCCATTTCTCTTGATGGACCTTGTCTACGATCTTTTTTGGTCTTTGTCCATCAATTAAGAAACCCTAAACCCATCATGAAAATTCTAAACCAATCAAGATATCTAAAATAATATATTAATTTTGTTCGATGATGACCATTGCAAATCAAGAAAATTCGTCCCTTGATGGGCCCCGTCCATAAAGAAAACTTAACTAATTTGATGGACTTTGCCAGTAAATTAATATATATCCTTGATGTTTATTATCCATTGAGAAATAGTTTTCTTGACGTTTGTGGACCATCAACAAAACTAAGGGAACTTTGCCTATCAAGGAAATGAAGAATCCTCATTCTTTTACATTTTTTCGTATTTCTTCAACAAAATAAAAGGACTTTTCTTGACATACATGACTGTCAAGATAAACATTGTATCAACAAAAATATTTTTATTGATGGTCCTTTGCCATGACCATCAAGAAATAAAAAATTTTGTGCGTCAAGAAAGATCCAATTTGTAGTAGTGGAACCTCCAAGACTTACAAGGACTTGGTAAAGAAAAGAGAAAAGCAGGTAGTGAGTACTTTTATTAGTTTGAGTGTCATGCTAGCTAAAGTAAGTACCTTGGAAAGGAAATCTTGGGCAGCCTTGTGAGATATCATCGAGATTTAAGACAGAAGGTTGATCCCAAGGCAAAACTTGATCTTGCTTGGTCGAGAGGAAACATAGAGTGCTTTTTGTCTAAGGATCTCGAGTAGTCATGTGAAATCTTAGACAAGATTGAAGAAAGAAGTGTAATCTCAAGCCCATTTGGTGCTTATTTGGTTGAGATGAAGGATAGAAAGATTTTAGAGTTGGGTCTCGGGTCATCTTAGGGTTGTGTTCTGTTGATACTGGAAGCGAAAAAAGAAATTTTTAGGCTTCTCAGACAATCTTGAGTCTGAGTCCTGTCGAGATTGGAAGCTCAGAGCGAAATTTAAGAGCACTTTGGCCATCCAAGGTTGTGCCCGGTCGAGACTAGAAACAAAATAGGATTTATTTGAGATCTCGGGTAGAACTCAAATTTATTTTGGCTGAAAATCGTGGTGTCTTAAGCATGTTTCATGCATTTTTCAATCAAGCAAGAGGTGGATTAAGCAAATTAAGAGAATCGAAGGTGTCATTTTCATTTCATGCAAGGATTTACTATAAACAGACAATTTCAAAATAGGATTTCTCATAATCCACTCGTCCAATTTACTTGAAATTACTTTCAAAAGATAAGAAATTGAGTCTAATTTTTGGATAATGGGTGCCGATCATACTTGAGGTAAAGAAATTCCAAACCAAGAGCTAAAACCAAGTGTGAGTGATTAAATGATTTCTATAGAGGTTTCTAAAGTATAATGTATAACTTATTAAATAAAATGTATTTCATGGATGTTAAATTTATTGATTTCTATATAGTTTGCAAAAGGTTAAATGTTTTATAAACTGATTTCTAAAAGACTATTATGTTCAATTGAATGCTGTTGCTACGTGTTATGAAAGTAAAAGGAATGTTTCAAGGTTTTCAATTATGTTTTATCCTAGCCCAAATCTTCCATGAGACCTATTGTGCACATGTGGTTAACTCCATGCTAAGGGTAGGATTGATGAGTCTATTTTTAACTATTGACATTTTCTTTCAAAAGTTTTATTAAAAAATTCTTTTTAATATATGGGAAGATAAAATTGGTATTCAAATATTTGATTTGCCTATATTTTAGGAATCTGGGTGTGTATCTCTTAATGAATAAGTTTCAGAAGATACATACATAAAAATCAATCAATCAATAAATAAATCAATATATATGTATATATATATATATATATATATATATATACACATCAATGAGTATATATAGATGGCATGACTATTTATAGAGGGGCATGACAAAATTGCACTTTATTGAAACAGACTTCAACTTTCGAGCAATCTTGTTGAAGGTATAGTAATTGCCTTTTAATATATGAATTTATATTGAAGATAGTCAGTTCATATGATGAAATTTTGAGCGATAAGAAATATGAACGAAGACCACAGAATTGAGGATTCAATTTACTAATTCAGGGGAGCCTAAATTCGTCTTTGAAGTGATTCGTGATTAACTTTAGGGGGAGCCTGAATTTATTTTTAAGTTGTGATGATAACTTATCAAAGTAGCTTTAGAATTAAGTTACAGACTTTTGAATCTCAATAATATTTCTTATTTGAGCAAAAGAGCTCGCCAGACGTAGGCCAAATTTGTGAAATTGGGTTACCAAAGTCTTCTGTGTTATTTGTTACTTTTGTGCTTTACATATTTCTGTAGTTAATTACTTTAAATATAGCTAAATGTTATTTTTGATCATTTTACTTTTTCAGTTGGTATCAGAGCGGATCGATGGAGACACTAAGAGAAGGCGAATCGACTGTTAGACCACCTATACTTGATGGTAAAAACTATTCATATTGGAAAACTCATATGACTTCCTTTATTAAGTCTATTGATGTGAAGGCCTGAAGAGCTGTTACTGCTGGATGGAAGCCACCAATGGTTACTGTTGACGATAAATCTATTCTAAAGCCTGAAGAAGATTGGATTGATATTGAAGAGCAAGCTTCGTTAGGAAATTCCTGCATGCTCAATGCCATATATAATGGAGTAGATCTGAATGTGTTTAAAATAATAAATTCTTATATTATAGAAAAATACGGCTGGAAAGCACTTGAGGTGGTATTTGAGGGTACCTCTAAAGTAAAGATCTCTCGTGTGCAAACTTTTAACGTTTAAGTTTGAACCTTGGGAATGATGAAAGAAGAAACTATTGTTGAATATAATGTGAGGGTTCTAAAAATTGCCAATGACTCATTTAATCTTGGTGAGAGAATTCCAGAATCTAAACTAGTTAGAAAAGTGTTTCAACCATTACGCAGAAAGTTTGATATGAAAGTTACAACCATTGAAGAAGCACTTGACATCACCACACTATCTTTAGGTGAACTATTTGGGTCTTTACACACCTTCGAAATTGCTATATTTGATAAAGAAGACACTAAGGGGAAAGGTATTGTATTCCAATTTGTTAATGAAGATGGGTGTTTTGAGAAACGAAAATCATATAACAATCAAGTGAATGAGTCCATCACTATGCTGATTAAGCAATTCTCTAATGTTATCAATAAATTCAGAAATCCAAAAAACTATGGGTCAAACAACCGTGAACAGAATAATTTTAGAAGAAGAGACTTTGATAGACAAAATGGCAAGGATAACACATTTTCAAATGCAGAGAGTGTGGGGGACATGGTCATTATTAGGCTAAATGTCCAACTTATCTGAGGAGACAGAAGAAAAGTTTTGGTGCTACTCTCTCTAATAAAGAATCAGACGGGACTGAAGAAAAAGAAGAATTTTCTAATGCATTTATCAGTATTATCTTTAAGGATGATTTTATCTGACAAAGAAGACTTTAGTTGTCAAATAGAGGAGAATATTCCCTATAATAAAATGCAGCAGCAATGGAAAGAGAATTCCTCCACTCGAGCTATTCAGATCCTGACTATGGAAAAAGATAATTTAACTAAACAAGGTCTTGGCTATAATGTCTTGGCTCATTCATGCAAACAAACAAATTCAACTGTGTTTGTGCCTACAAAAGATAAGAATGAAAGAAGAGATTCAAGTACACGAGCTTGTGAAATAGCTCCACATAAACCAAAGGTTTGGACATGTCATTATTGTGGAAAAATGGGTCATATCAGATCCTTCTGTTATAAGCTGAGAAGTAACATTACCTATCAATAGAAAATGTCATATAAATCAAGAACGAGTTACACTAGTAAGAAATATAATCCAACAGATCAAATTTAAAAAACAACTAAAATGGTGTGGAGAGTTAACCAATCATCTGAGAAGGGTAGTATTGCTTTCACATCAATTCAAGTGTCAAGTGAAGACTGGTTTTTTTATAGTGGCTGCTCAAGACCTATGACAAGAAATCACTCGTATTTTTCCTAATTAATCGAATGCTCGCTCTTTAGGACATATGACATTTGGTGATGGAGCTAAAGGTCGTATTCTAGCCAAGGGTGACATTGTTGGTCAAAATTTTCCTAGAATTAATGATGTAAGATATGTTGAAGGACTCACTACTAATCTAATTAACATAAGTCAGTTGTATGGTCAGGGTTACACTATGAATTTTTGTAATGAAAATTGCATAGTGACCGATGTACATAATGCTGAAGTTATGAGAGGAGTATGTCAACTTGATAACTGTTATCATTGGAATTCCAATAGGACTATGTCTTGTAATCTAATTAAAGAAGAACAGACACAACAGTGACATAGAAAACTTGGGCATGTAAGTCTTTGTATAACAAGCAAGGCTTTGAACATGATGCAATCTTGGGGATACTAATTCTGGATGTCAATAGTCAATTATTCTGTGGAGATTATCAGCGTGAGAAACAAATCAAACCATCTTGCAAAACTGTTAGTGAATGTTATACTACTAGAGTTCTTGAACTTCTATATATGGATCTTAGAGAGCTTGGGAAGGAAGAAGTATGTATTTTTTTGTGTTGATGATTACTCATGATTCACTTGGATAAGAATTCTAAGGAGTAAAGCTGAGACTGCTAAAGTATGTACAAATCTATGCTGAAATATACAATGTGAGCAAGGGAATAATATTGTAAGGATACATAGCAATCACGACAAGAAATTTGAGAATGAAGAGTCTTATACTTTTTGTGAAAAAGAAGGGATTCATCATATGAGTATTCAACTCATTTAACTCCATAATAAAATGAAGTTGTAGAAAGGAAGAACCGAACGCTACAAGAAATGGCCAAAGTAATGCTTCATGCCAAGAATCTTTCACTACAATTCTGGGCTAAAGCCAGACATACAACTTGTCACATTCATAACAGAGTGACAATACGCATTGGAACCACTAAGACATTGTATGAACTATGGAAAGGTAAGAAACCTAATGAAAAATACTTTCACATTTTTGGAAGTGTTTGCTATATTCTTGCAGGTGAGAGCATCACAAAAAATTGGATGTCAAGTCTAATGGAGGAATTTTCTTGGGCTATTCTTCGAATAGTTGTGCTTATAGAGTCTTCAATATGAGAACTTGGTCTGTAATAGAAAGTATTAATATTGTTGTCAGTGATGATGAGAAACTTTCGCTCAAAAGACGTGATGATGAACATGTTGTAATAATGCAAAATACAGATAAGCCTGCTGAACAGTTACAAAGTGATGATGATGTCCCTCTTGATAATCCTAAAGTTAAAGACAGTGGTCCTCTCAAAGAACTACTAGAGCTAAGACCAAAACAGGGACCTCTATTCAACAAGCTGCTCTGTTATCGTATGTCATGAAGAATCATCCAACAAATTGTATTACCGGTGATTTATGTAATGGAATTACAACTAGGAAGAAGGATCAAATATATTATGAAAAGTTCATTGCTAATATCTATTATACTTCACCTTTTGAACCTGTCTCTGTTACAGAAGCACTCATAGATGAGTTTTGGAGATATGCAATACAAGAAGAACTCCTGCAGTTTCAAAGAAATAATGTCTGGACTTTGGTGCCTAAACCTGACAATGCTAATGTTATCGACACAAAGTAGATATTCATAAACAAACTAATGAACAAGGCTGTGTTACTAGAAACATGGTAAGATTCATTGCTCAAAGATATGCTTAACTTGATAGAGTGGGTTTTGATGAAACTTTTGCACTAGTAACTAGACTGGAAGCTATACGCTTGCTGCTTAGCATAGTGTGCTTACAATGGATTAAATTATATCAAATGGATGTCAAAAGTACCTTATTAAATGAGTACTTAAAAGAAAAAGTATGAATAGCACAACCTAAAGGGTTCATTGATCTAGTGTTTCCTCAGCATGTATACAAATTAAATAAGGCTTTTAATGGTCTTAAACAAGCACCTTGAGCTTGGTATGAAAGACTTGCTGTCTATCTTCGTCAACAAGGATATGTTAGACGAGGGACTGATAAAACCTTGTTTATCAATCGAAAAAACAAGGACATAATTGTGGATCAAATATACTTTGATGATATCATTTTTGGTGGATTCCTGATGAAAATGTAAGTAGTTTTGTTAACATCATGTAGTTAGAATTCGAGATGAGCATGATGGGAGGATTATAATTTTTTTCTTGGTTTTCAAATCAAGCAAGATCATAATGGTATCTTTATTTTTCAAGAAAAATATGGCAAGACCGTTGTGAAGAAATTTGGTCTAGAAACTTCACAGTTTCTTCACAGTCCAAACGAACACTAGCAGCTACACAGATAAAATTAACCAAAAGATTGTGAAGAAGAATCTGTGGATCACAAACCAAATATCTCTTATGTTGTTGGAGTATGTGCTTGTTTTCAATCTGATCCACGTAGTTCTCATCTTATGGCTGTTAAAAGAATCATAAAATATGTTCATGGAGCATATGATTTTGGTATCTTATATTCCTTTGATACTAATTTATCTCTAGTAGGATATTGCGATGCTTATTGGGCTAGATGTTCTAATGACAGGAAAGCTACTTCAGGAAGATGTGTCTTCTTAGGAAACAACTTAATCTCATGGTTTAGTAAGAAGCAGAATTCTGTGTCTTTGTCTACAGCTGAAGCGAAATATATTGTTGCTGGTAGTGTTTGTTCTCAACTTATGTGGATGAAATAAATGCTAGGAGAGTATGACTTGTCACAAGATACTACGATTCTTTATTGTGATAATATGAGTGCCATTGATATTTCAAAGAATCTTTTACAACATAGCAGAAGTAAGCATATTGATAGTCATCATCACTTCATTAGAGATCTCGTTGAAGACAAAATTATTTCTCTAACCCATGTTAGATTAGCTCTTCAATTGGTAGATATGTTTATAAAATCTCTTGATGTCAACTCTTTCGAGAACCTAAGAGCTAGATTGGGGGTGTGTAAAAATTTCTATTGACTAAATTTACAGTTGGGTCTTATTTTTATGAAAGTTCTTTAGGCACAGGCCCACGTAATTTAATATTTATTTCAAAAATGAGAGGGAGGCTGGAATACTTTTGTTCTTTTAATCCCTTCATCTTCAAGAACTCTCCACAATCGTTTTTTTCAACCAATTCAAGATGGTCAACACTCATCGTGGAAACTATCAAAAGAACCTAACATTCTCTTAACATGCATGGCGTTCGAATGTGCGGTGAACGGTTTAAAAGCATTTTCTCTTGGTGTCCATATGCTTGGCCTGATGCTCGGTGTAAGTATCCGCCAAGTATAAGTTCTGATAGTTCTGCATCTGTTCATATTGAATGCGCTAATATTTGTCAAGCTCATTCTTGTTCAAAGTTTGATTCTGACTCAAAGATTGTGTTTCGTTGGCTGAGTATCTCAAAAAGGGTTTTTTTCATCAACTTTCTTCGTCAGGTGATAATTGTAAGAATCTTGATCCTTTGATTTCTAAAGGTAAGGGTCCTGTCACTATGGAGACACAATCCTCTAGTTCTGAAAGTAGCTCGACTGGGACCTTACCACATCACAGTCTTGAAGTACTTGACTCTACACCTTTACCTCTTGAATCTGAGGCCATCCTTGAGACTGTTGTGTCTGATGATCATAATGCCTCTTTACAGACTCCTCCTTCGTCTCCTATTGATGACCCAAAATGTATCTCAATGTGAACCTGAGGATTTTATCAGAAAATCGAAAATGAAAGCCAAGTCTTCCAAGGGTCCTCGTGTTGTCACTACTAAGACAGGATGCAGAAAGCTATCCCTTAATGTTCCTTTGGTACCTATCGATGAGATTTCTTTGGACCATGAAGAAAATGCTCAACGGTGGAAATGTGTTGTATAGCGGTGAATAGCAGATGAAGTAAATGTTTCAGACGAACATTAGTCTTATGTCAGTGTTATAGACCTCATTAGTCATGCTGGGTTATCAAAAGAACTATTCTGAATGTGGGATCTTTTAATGCTAAGTTTATTCGAGAGTTTATTGCTAATCTTTAATCTGAGTTTGATGATCCTAGCAGCTCAGATTATCAAACTAGCTATTCATGTTTGTGGGTCTCAGTTCATCATTTCACTATCAGTGATCAATACCTTTCTTAGCCTTGCTACTCCTTCAAGTCCAACATTATCCTTACCTTCAAATGAGGAATTAGCATTTGTGTTGACTTGAGGTACTCTTACAGTTTGGCCTGTCAATGGAATTTCTATTGCGTTCTTGAGTGTCAAGTAGGCCATTTTAGACAAGATTGGGATAGAAAACTCGGGTCTAGAGTGGGTGATCTGTTAGAGGTATGGAAAATTCTATGTTGGGGTGACCTCTTGAGAATTTTCCTAGGATGCATGTAAGTAAGGACATAGTAGGCCAAAAGAATTAGTGTTGATTTGAATCCTAGACTTGGTACGCTAAGTTGGTTTTAGGACAAACACTAGGAATAATTAAGTTTTACAAAAATGACTTTTAATTGCTTAACGGTTAATCGATCTTTCCCTAATTTGTATTATTCTTAAAATTAGCAATCACCATAGTACTCATCAACTGCACTTCTACTATATCGTTGTAACTACCATTGCCCTTCATGGGCTACCTCTCAGTACTACTGTTACTAGCCAACAAAATTTAGTATGCACTTCCACTAACTGCCAAACTGCAATGTTTGATTCCATCAACTCTGACAACAATTATTTTAAATTAATAGTTCAAGTAAATATAGGTATTTTCTTATCGTAATTTACCATTAATAAAATACTTTGTTATCATAAAACAAAGCAAAAGGATGGTAATAAAAAACATCTGGGAAAGTTGTCAAAACATGTCTGATTTATAATTTTAAATAGTGTTTTATAAAAAATGTAACAAATATGAATGTTTGAAAATTAATTTTTTAAAGTTAATCCAAAGAATCATATACATTCCAATAACAAATAAAAAAACAATTTGACATAATAAAATTTGTCTGAAATGATTGTCACGAACAATTCATTTTGTATTTTTAAAGTTTACATGCTTGTAATTTTCTCTAATTTTTTAATATATTCTGTGTTCTACTTTTTTTTTTCATTAATAAATACTTATATTTTAGTTAAATTTTAAATACAAAAACTACTTTTTCTAGTTCGCAAACCATAATTTGATTTTTGAAAATGTTGTCGAAAGTGGATAACAAATTGCAGAAACTTTGCACGTGAAGTAGTGTTTATAAACTTAATTTTCAAAACTAAAAGCGGATTACTCTTTTAGTTATCAATTTGTTTTGAGATGAAACATAATGTCTTAATTTTATCCAATAAAATCAATGTTAATCACTTTTAATCCTTGAACCTTTATAAAAAGCAACAATTTAGTTTTTGAATTGTTGGTTTATTTTAAATTTTTCTTTGTCTATAAATTATAAAACTAAGTCTATGATAAAATGAAAATTAAGTTATTTGATAAATTTTTTGACAATAAGTGTGGGAAATGACTTGTGGGCTTAAACCCATAAGCAAAGCTCAAGGGCTACTTATCAAAGGTATAAATACAAAGGAAGGTTAAGTGGGAAACTAAAACTAAATTATGTTGGTGGTGATAGCATAACTTTGTCACCACACGTGCATGCCACTCTCATCAAGATCACATGCTTTTCGAGGGTGTTGTTTGCATGTTGCCACATGGCCAAACACTCTAAATCCACCTTATTTTTATGTCTTGTACTTAGTTTGGTCTAATGCTTTCTTTTTTATATCAGTTATCTTTATAGTCTTGTACATAGTTTAGTCTATTGCTTTCCTTTTTATGTCACTGATCTTGGGTGTGACATTTCACACTTTTCATACGCAAGTATATCAAAGCTAAAAAAGTTTAAAATGTACTATAGGGGATAAATACTAGTTGAATCTCCGATGAAGCCTTGTCGTACTTTTTGCAATTTATGCTTTCTTTGCAATTAACAATCTTCAATGCTTTTTTTGATGATGTTTTCAATGCTTTTCTTTCTCTCACATTTTATAAAACCAATTTCTCTTAAAACGTTAAAGGAGGCTACATCATACCGTGAGTTTGTCTGCGATGACTTTCAGATTTAATACGGCTCACTTGTACACCGAGTTAGAACAAGTGTCACACAATCGTTCGTCCTATGTTAAAAAAGTTGCGATTATGACAATCGACACCTCAGTTGCTCGTAATTTATTTCAGAGTAGTAGTTCGTTATGGTAGAACAATTTCTTTTTGACATCCTCATTACATAAATCTGAAAGCAATTATCGATCTTGATAAGAAATTCAAAGAAATTAGTTCTTTTCGATATGTCAAAACTCAAACCACTCGATGGAACAAACTATTGCTGATGGTTTAAAAAATTGATGATTTTTTCAAGCAACTAAAGGCTGACAATGTTCTTACCATAGATCCACCGTCCAATCTTAAAAAGCCATCAACCATTCCAGCACCTGTTTCTGATCCAAAATCATCCACATAACCTCTTGCCTCTAATCAACTAAAGCAGACTTTGCAAGCAATCTTGAAAAATATGCAATAGATAATATGACAGTTTGCTGGCACCTCTTAAATCATATGCCAAATGTAATGTTTAATCTATTTGTAGTCCAAAAATCCACCAAGATAATGTGGAAAACATTAGAATCTCGATATGGTGGAGATTATGCAAGCCACGAGAAATTTGTTGTTGGAAAATGGTTATAGTTTCAAACGACGAACAATAAACCTATACTGGAACAATTCATGAGTATAAGAATTTGGTGGAAAATGTCCTATCCGAAGGAATGAAAATGTATAAAATATTCCAAGACAATGTACTACTCGAAAAGATTCTCCCGTCATGGAATGACTACTAAAGCACTTAAAACACAAAAAAAATTTGAAATTTCAGAAGTTGATCAGTCATATGCGCATTCTAGAAGCCAATAGGATGAAAGATAAACTCGTTTCTAAAAATTTAAATTCTTTTAATGCTAACCCGATTGAATCTTCTGCTGTTAACAAAGACAAGTTTAAAAACTATAGAAAGTTGTCAAGAAAAAGCACATAAAAGAGGGACATTTCAAGGCTCTCGATGGAAAAATGAAAAGAAGAAGCCAATCTGCTATGTTTGTTGAAAAGAAGAACATAAATCCTATCAATGGAGTTAAAGGAAAGGGGAACTAAACTAGAAACCTATACCACAACCCAATCTTGTTGAACAATATGATGTTGTAATAGTTGCTGTCGTGGAGGTCAACCTGATTGAAAATAAAAATGATTGGATTCTTGATACTGGAGCTTCAAGAAACTTCTACACAAATCGAGAGCTTCTCCATGATGATGAAGACACTGAGGATGGAGAATGTGTGTTCATGAAAAATTTAGCTACTGCAGAAGTACTCAAGAAATGAAAGGTTCTTTTAAAATTGACTTATGGAAAAACTTTATCCTTAAATAATGTTTTGTATGTACCTTCCATACATAGAAATCTGGTAACTGGGAGTCTGTTGAATCAAGCTAGTCTTAAGATCATACTAGAAGGTGACAACGTTATCCTCACAAAAAACAGAGACTTTGTTGGTAAGGGGTATCTGTCTAATGGTCTCTTTTGTACTAAATAGTATTATGATGAATGGAAGTATCTCTAGTTCTACTTACATAGTTGAATCTGTTCATATGTGACATGGTAGACGAGGTCATGTAGATTTTGCATATATTAGAATACTTAAGGAATTAAGACTAATTCATTCATCTGCAACACATGAACTAGTAAATGTCTTATTTGTGTAGAAACTAAATTGATTAAGAAACCTTCAAATCTATCATGACTAGAAGTACATAATTATTATAATTAATTCATTCTAATCTAGTAGATTTAAAAAATACTACAAGTAGAGATGGAAAAAAATTATTTGTATGTATTGTTGATGATTTTTGTAGATTTACTAAAATTTATCTCATAAGAACAAAAGATGAATCTGGTAGCATGCTTTTAAAATTGAAGGTAGAAGTAAAAAATAAGTTAGATAAAGAGATAAAAAAAGATTAAGATACAATAGAGGTGGTGAATACAATGATAAGTTTCTTAAAGATTTTTGTGAATGAAATGATATTATTCATGAATTTTCTGCTCCTTATTCACCACAACAAAATGGTATATTTTACTTACTTAAGGATTCGGGGTTGCTTGGCTAAGGTACCATGTCCTACATTTAAGAAACCTACGTTAGGATCTGAAACCTTTGACTGTGTTTTTATTGGTACATTATACACAAAATAGTGTTGCGTATAGGTTTATGTATTTGAATGGCAAATCCATATGTGAATATAGAGAAGAAAAATTGTTTCAGCATGTTTTTCTATTGAAAAGAGATTAAATCTCGATCTATTTCTTTTCCTTGCTCATCAAGTAGTATACATGATACTAATAACATCATAGCTAGTAGTAAAATATCTAAACATGAAGTTGTTAATACCTCTAATGTAATGCGTGAAATAGAACCTAGAAGGAGTAAAAGATAGAGAATTCGGACAAATTCTGGTTCTGATTTCTTGACTACTTTTGTAGTTGAAAGGCAAGATGATATCAATTGTAATTTCACATGTATGTATCTAATGGAGGAGGATCCTAAATCTGACAAATCAAGAAGGCTTAAACTTTGTAGTCTCTAGTATGTGGAAGGAAGTTATTAAGAGTGAATAGATTCTCTAACTATGAATCTAACATAGGAATTAGTAAACCTATTTAAAGGGAGTAAACCTGTTAAGTGTAGGTAGATTTTCAAAAAGAAAATAAAGCTAGATGGTTCAATTGAAAGATACAAGTCTAGATTATTAGTAGTAGGGTATACACAAAAACAAGGTAGAGTACTTTGGCACGTATTCCCTTGTAACGAAGATAACTACAATTAGAGTATTGATTGCACTAGCTGGCATACATAGTCTTCTTATTCACCAAGTTGATGTAAAAACTTCCTTTCTCAATGGTGATCTAGAAGAAGATATTTACATGATACAATCGTAAAGGTCAAGGTTACTAGTCAACAAAATAAAGTATGTAAACTTAGAAAATCTCTATATGGTCTTAAACAAGCTCCCAAACAATGGTATGAAATTTTTAATAATACTTTGATAAACAATGGGTTTAAGGTAAATTCTTCTGATACATGCGTTTATTCAAATTTGTTTAGAGCTAACTTTGTGATAATATGTTTGTATGTTAAGATATGTTGATATTTCGAACAAACATAGAATCTATAAATAATGCATGTCAAGCTATTTTGGTGGTCACATTTTGAAATGAAAGACTTAGGAGAAGTAGATGTAATTCTTGGTGTTAAGGAAAATTGAAAAATGTTTTTTCTCTGAGTCAATCTCATTACGTTAAAAAAATATTAAAGAAATTTGTTTGCTTTGATGATTCTCCAGTGAGAATTCCATATGGTGCTAGTAAAAATCTTAAGAAGGATAAGAGAGATAGTGTGTCTCAATATGAATATGAAAAAAATCATATGTAGTGTCATGTAGTTAATGAAACACTAGATCAATATTGCATATGTTGTAAGTATATTAAGTAGATACATACAAAATCCTGATTAAGGATCACTGGGATGCTTTACGTTATTTGTTGAGACATCTTAAAGGCACAAGAAATTATCGTTTGCACTTAATTAACAAATCTCCTGCTGTCTTAAAAGGCCATTATGACGAGATTAACACTACTAGTAGTTATATATTTTTTTTTTCTTGAAGGTGGAGTAATATCATGAAGTCTGCAAAACAAACTTGCATAGCCAGATCCACTAGAATATAAATTTATTACATTAGAATTAGTAGGACAAGAGGCTGAGTGGATTAAAAGCCTACTAAGAGATGTGCCATTATGGGCGACATCTGTATTAGTGTCAATACACTGTGATTCATAAGTTGCCATAAATATTGCCAAGAATAGTGTTTATAATGGCAAAAGAAGACATACGTCTTAGACGTGAAGTTGTGAAACAATTATTAAAGGAAGAAACTATTTCCTTAGAAATTGTTCGGTTTCAGAAGAACTTGACTGTCCTTTAGCCAAAGGACTAATTAGGAAAATGGTTCTAGACTCTTTATTGAACATGAGCCTTAGCCTTTTTCTGGGTGGTCTGTTGCGATACACTTGATGGTCTATTACCCATTGTGTGGATAGTCCTTAAATGGACTTGATAGGTGATATTAAAACCTTTTGAATGTTCCATAATTTTTATTGATGATGATGAAGTCTTCAGAGCTCTTTTTAAGTGGTTTGTTTTAATTTGATGAAGGATATAACGAGATAGTAAAGGTGTTGTTGCCTTCTATGAAAATAGTTTAAAGGTCCCTTTCTATAGCTTTCACAGAGACCTGAGGTTCATGTGCATGACCACAATAAGCAAAAATCTATATTCCAGAAAAAAATCAAGACCACGAATAAATCATATTGTAAGGATTTCAACCAGTGTTATTGAAAGTTCAAAATGTAATTCACTCTCTTTAACAAGGTTGTTGCCTTGCTCCACTACGCATCAATTCAAATATTTAGATATTGATACTCCACTAATTAGGACAAAATTATCAAACTGTTTTCTCATTTGTCTACCTGACAACTTTACCATTACAGTCATTTGTGGGTGATTGTTGGAAATGACTTGTGGGCTTAAGCTCATAAGAAAAATTCAAGAAGTACTTCACAAAAGCATAAATTTTGTCTCACATTGAATAATTTAGAAGAGGAAAAAGGGTATAAATACCAGATGAAGGTTAAGTGGAGACTAAAGTATGTTGATGGTGATCGTATAACCTCGTAATTATACACGCAGGCCGACTAAACGAGCAAATTTGGGTAACTGTGCTTACACGAAAAGGAGTTACCCTTCCTTTTCCTTTGGAAGAAGTCTAGCCACCAAGTTCACCATGACCACCGCATCTCTATCGTCCACATCTCCGGTCAGTCGCCTCTACCATTGTTCTTTGATGACGTCTGTTTCGTTCGATGCCAGCCGAGTACTCTTCAATGCAAGGTCTGCCCAACAAGTGTCGTCTGACTTTGCAGCCTCGCATCGTAGTTCTTCTCAGTCGTGCACCTCAGTTTGAGCTTCTCTGTCGATGTTGAGTGCCAACAAGGTAATCGCACTATCTTTTGCTCGAGCCAAATGCATCTCTCACCGAGTCATGCACATCGAAGTCGTTTTCCTAGCCTTGTCGCCTCTACTTCCTTAATTTGTTGCTTAGTCGAGCCATGAAGCCACTTCTCGACCTTTTATCAATTGATTCCAACCACCTTTGGCTAGTTTTTGATTGGGTTTTAGTTATACCTATCAAGTGGTATTTGTGGGTCTAAATAATTTGATTTTGAATTATTTTGGAATAAAAATTAGTGTTTTTTTAGGTTCAACTTGAAGAATTTAATATTTAAAATTTTTTCCAATAAAGGTTGAATTGGTTTCAACTACAACTTTGGGTAAGTTGAATTAGGAGAATTTTGGGCCATTTTTCCTGTGACTGTTAGGGAATACACTGCTAATATCGAGGTAAGAGATTCTACTACTGTGGACCTTCAAACTAAAGAGCTCGCATCTATTTTGTGGTTATGCATTGTTGAGTGGCTAAAATGCATAGTTGAGATGTTGTAATTGATGGCTGATGTATTATGTTGATTTGGCACGATTTATGAATCTCATGCTTTATGGACTATTGTGTCTTATAGACTGTTATGACTGATGATTCATGTCATGTTTATTTTGATTGTTACATGCTTTTGGACTGTGGTGTGTCTGTTAAAGCTTATACCCTACCTGTATTTTGTTCCTATCTATAGAGTCATTCACACGATTAGGGGTATCCCTATAGGATCACTAACATGATTAGGGTGTTTGTGTGGTCTCACTTGCCCAGGTGTGTTCTATTGTGCGCACAACATTATTGTTCTGTTCATAACGTACGAGAAGTTAATAGATCACCTATCGTGACCAATAGTGGATCTTTTAGTAGGTATATTTTATACACTCACTCATTTCTATGTTTAATAATTTAGGCAAAGATAAAGAATCTTGAAAGTTGGCGAGCGACAGAAAGGGCTCATGACTTGTCATATGGGGACCTCGTTTTGCTTCCGCATTTTCTTTTCTTTTTTTTTTTTTCAATTTTTCAGTATTGTGTTTTTTAGTCATTTTTAATTAAAATTTTATCCTATTTATTTAACTTTATTTTATTTAGAATTGTTAGAACCCACTGATCATGTTTTCACAATATTTTACTGAATTTGCAAATTTTATGTCGCTCGAACATTTATTTGTTATTAATTTTATAAGAATTTTAATTTTTCTCTGTTTTAATTATTATTTGTCTTTTGAGTTAATGACCTCAACTTAGTTTAAAAGTTTGGGTCATTACAACCTATCCATTTAACTTTGTAACCCCTTTTTGGAAAATTAATTTCCTCAACAGTTTTGGTATCATAAAAGTTTATATATGTATTGTCCGATCTTTGAAACTCTTCATTCTTCTTTCCATTATGAGCAACTTGATTTTGTTTCTATTCCCTGTTTCGACGAGTGCACGTTTGAATAGGGGAGTTATGTTAACCTTGAGGAGCAACCGACATCAGGGTTGGCACCTCGATCTGCCGTAATTACTTTTAGGGCAGTGGTTGGTCACGAGACAATGATCTCTTTTTTACATCCTCATTAGGACTAATAAAAATGGATACTCATTCAAGTTTAGAGTATATAAATTGTTACAAAGAGACTAAAACTATAACAAATTTGAAAATACAAACACTTGATTATAAAAGAAAAGCTTATAGATTGGTTCCATAAAAATATACGGTGACAAAAAATGTCTTTTAAGCTCAAATTAGATAAAGGAAAATGGTTATTTGGCACACCCAAAAGGTGATAGAAGATATATCATATGAAGAAAAACCTACCATTGAATCTGTAGGAGGGAGCAAGCAACGGAGAGAAGAATAGAGCGAGTTGATCTTTCTTCGACGGTCGCGCTCGTTAGCATTGTGTTTAAGTTTCTTAGCCATGTCAATGTCAGTGATATCGTAACCAACGACACCAGCCGATAATGGGGTAGGACAGCTCTCTAGCTTTACCTGTTGAGATGGCTGCAATGATGAGAACTGAAAGAACGGCTCCATTACGCCGTCACTCCCGTCGTGATCCGTCCACTGGTTGAAGTGATTGTAAGAGAAACTTTATTTTGGCTGTGTTTTGGGATTGTCCTAATTTACTTTCTACTTTCAATGCCTATTATCAATCTTTATAAATAAATATTCATGTTTTTATAATATTTAGGTCATTGACTTATTTAAAAATTATTATTTATTATCTTCTTTGATTTTTTGTAATAAAATTTATTATTCAATATATCTGTCAATTCTAAAAGAAAGTTAAATATGGACACAAAATAAAAGGTTAATCGATATGGTAAATCTATTAGAATTTAAAATTTTATTATATATTTTTTAATATCGGTACCTTTAAACACACATCTAAAAGGTTCAATGATGAAATTTATAATACCATCCAAAAACTTAGAACATGAATTTAATTATACGAAGTGCCGAAGTCATAAATTATTATTACGTTAAAGCAGAAGGAAAGAGAAAAGATTCAAAGCACAAAATTCACCAAAAACTTGAAATTTTTTTCAAATATAATAAAATGAATCAAAATATTTAAAAATATCACAACATATATGTGATAGACCACAATATTTATCTACCTATGTATACACACACAACATACATGCTTACATATTGACTTTATTTATTTCAACATACTGAAAGTTTATCAAGACATTTATTTAAGTTCAAGATTTAAATCCATTATCTTCTACCTTTGTTTTTCTAAAATATATATATTTTTAAAAAGATAATTCAATTCATTTAAACTAGATTAAAAAGATTAAAAAGAGAAATTATAAATTTCGTAATAAGTTATAATCGTTTGGTTAGTTTTAAGTGGTCAAATAATAACAGTTAAATAAAATTGTAGATTTCAATATGGACATCATTTGAACTTTCAAATTGTTCCGAAATAAAAAAAACTTGTGGTTTAAAAACCAAATAAAAAAATATTTTGAAGGTCATTTTAAACCGTTTTCGTCAAAATACTTTAAATAAAAATAATTTTTTTGAAAAACAAAAATTCTCAAGTTAATCCAAACATAAAGTTTAAAATGTGATTCCATGTGGTTTTAAAATGTTAAAACATATACATCTTTTATGTAAATTGAAGTGTAAAAGACCATTCGTTAAAAATGGGGTCAATATAGAGAAAAAAAAAAGAAAAAAAAAAGAAAAGAAAACACTATAAGCCACGTGGACGGTAAAAGAAATTTTCCGAATAAAAGATGTATATATTTTTTCGAATAAAAGTTTGATGAACAAAAAGTCGCTTTGACATACAATAAAATATTATTAAAAAAAAAAGTCAAATACATATAATATCCTCAATTATTAGTTGACAATATCACATTCTATCTTTACATTTAGTAGTCAAATTTTGAATGTAGGGAATTGAAAAATGACTATGAGGGCCAAATAAAATTGAAGCTTCAACAAATGGATTGGATATTCGTTTTCTTTTTTTCATGAAAATTGCATCACAAATAATTTCGTGTTTAAACTTATCTTATTTATATGTTAAAATTAAAAATTAAATTATGTTTATATTGTTGATTGAATATGCTAATTATTGTAACTAGAGGTTTTAAATACAATTAGGAGTAACTAAGAGTGCATGTTAGTTGTGAACTTTGTTTTATTGTTAGAGTTATTGAAATAATTATTCTATTTACAAAGAGTAATACAAATGTGTAGGTATAAATAAAGGAGATTTCAACTATACATTAGGAAAAAACATGAGATATTTCTAATTATGAAAAGTGAAGGGAAGCGTATATGGTAACACCCTCTCTTAAATTCAAGATTATAGAATTGTGTAACACACTTGGATTTTTGAAATAAAATGAGTGACTTGATTGGTGACAAAATCTTGGATAAGATGTTCGTTGGTTGCGCTATAGTAGAAATGGATTACGAGAGAATATGGTGAATTTCCCATACTTTAGTTGGGAGGCAAGATGAACCATCGTCATCTCATTGTTGCACTACTATTCAGACTCCACCAAGCTTTATAGTATTCCAGCAATTGTCCAAAAGTTAAAAGCATGTTTAATTGAAATAAGTTACATACAAAATTTAAGACATGTGAAAGTTATATATCAATTGATGAATAGTTTGCAATATTGTTTAAATTAGATACATCGATGACGTAAGTAAAAATTTAATTTTTGTGTGAAGTTATGGATGTGGGCAATTCTATGAGTAGGAATGGTACACTAATGTAAAAGTATCCATGTGTGAAATAGAACAGACATAAAAGGAGTTGATGTCTTTAGAAAACTTATTGGTTCCAATAAGTTTTTTTATTTCTTCTCTCAAATATTAATTCTATTTGGCAATTATTTCTTTACAGTATTCATCACATGCTTCCAACAGTAATCTGTATCAATGGAGATGTCCACGCTGACATTAGAATCTATAGAATTATTAACTTTAATCATAACAAATAAAAAAACCTAAGCACAACTGCAATACATGGTTGACCAAGTCACGTCTCAGCTCCCCAATTCTGTGTAAAGATTGGAAGGTTTTTCAAAACAAACCATTTTAGAAGCTTAGGTAATTGAGTTTAAGGTTCCAATGCCTTTGTTGTGATCATTACTACTAAAACAAATAAAGAACTTTTTTTATTAAAAATAAAAAAGATACTAACTTTTAAAGGAAAAACTTCAAATATTCATTTATAAATTGTAATTAAAGTATGTAGAGATAATTAATAAATAAAATACTAGTTGGGGTCCTATTTGTCATTTAAAGAAAATAACATAAAAGTAAAACATAAGTTCGATAACTCTAAATAAAATACCAAAAGTCAAATTCTGAAATCATAAAGCGGAAGCAAGATAGTTTTCCTATGGTGAGTCACAATCATTTCTTGTCATTCGCCATCTTTCCTCTACCTCTATCTTTACCTTTGCCTGAAAAGTTAAACATGGAAAGAGTTAGTATCAACATATACTCAATAAGGGACTCACTATTAGTTTTACTAGGTGTCTGTTAACTTTCCGTTGGGGTTCCGTAACAAAGTACCCCATAACTATCGTCCTCCCGAACACACGCTATCTAGTGATCCCGTGGGAACACATCTGGTCCTCGAAGAACCCGAAGGAATACCTTAGAGAATTGAGTTGTAAGTGACCTCATTGAATCACTCATAAAAGTTATCAAAGTTATAAAAGTTATCATGACAGACTGGTGGTCTCGTCGAACACACACAGTCATAAAAAGAGTGGTAATCCCAAGGGACACCTATATCGGGTATGTCCCTAACAGAAAAAACTAACCGAACACCTTAGTCTTTAATAAGTAGCATATCATAAATATCATAACATAGTCATATCAGCCAATACATATCTTAGTCATAACATATCTCAGTCATAACATATCTCAGTCATAGCATGTCTCGTTTATAACATATCTTGGTCATACATAACTCTGTCATACATAACGATTATATTTATGTAGCCACCTATATCAGTCATCCTTAACACTTTATGCATCCTAGCTACATTAATGCACAATAAGGAAAACATACATGCAAGTTCTTGAATCTACTATCCAAGGTCTAATAGTAGAATCTCTTACCTCGATATTATCTAAACAAAATTTATTCCTATCAGCAAGAGTCAAACTTTCCAACAGACAAATCCTAAACATAAATAAGATTTAAATTAATAGTTTGATAACCACATCAAATTATTAATTACTCAAACTTACAAACTTACCAACAAAGGAGGTTGAAACCAATTCAACCTTGGTTGGAAAAAATTCACAGCTCAAATCCTCCTTTAAATTTAGCCAAACCTTCAAGTAAAATAACCCAACTTAAATCCAATTGTAAATTTATTCTAAACCAAAAACAATCATTGGATGGATATACCTAAACTCATAAAAAACTTACCAAAAAGTGGCTTCAAAAAGGGCAAAATATGGCATAAAGATTGGGTGACTTGGCTAAGAGAGAATGCCCGGATTTGACTTGAATCAGGCGTGTTGCTCAGCTTAGAAAGTACCTCAGCACGTGCAGCTAAGGGAAGAAGAAGGTGTCGACTGGAAGAGAGGAGGCTCGACTTGGCTCACGAACTGATTAGCTTACGAAATAGAGATTGGCATGGTGATGTACGAATCGGCTCGATTAGGTGTGGGTTCGTTCAACGACTGCCAGCAACGTGATCTGGATGTTGCGAGATGGAACTTTGATGGCGGTGAGGCTTGACGAAAACATGCAAAGACTGAACGATTGGCAGAATGAAAGGCTGAACAAAGAAGATGAGGCGTTCCGCAGTGGACAAAGACAAAATGTTTGGCTTCACAGTGACTGAGAGAGACGCAGCGATGCGTTGGTGGTCGTTAGAGGAATTGAAAGAGAAGAAACCGCTAGGGTGACAGGTAGGGTTTTTTTCTTGAGGAAGAAGGAGTTTAAATGGTTTTTACGCCAAAGGAGGCTTATTTAATAATAAAATGTAATTATTTTCCTTTATTTATATGCTATAGGGATAGAAGACTATTAGTAATAGAATCCAAAATTTTGCTATAGGTTGTAAATATTTTAATTTAGTTTGCTATCTTTAAAAATGTCCATTTTCTTTTTCCCTTTCCCTTTTCTAAAATAACCAATAATTCCTTCTCTCTCCTCGTTAAAATCCATCAAATGACATCATCTCTTTTTTATTTTCCCAACAATATTAAACATTCCTTAATAATTATCGCCATAATATAATTATTCTTCATCATTCTTCCATAACATAGTTATATAAACACACATACAAACAATAACTCATAATTTTCTAACTTCACCAAAATACTTACCCAAATCAAACCACTTTAATAAAATCCTCCACAACACCAAAATTTTTAATTCAAATAATTACCCAAATCTTCATCCAAAATATTTAATTAATTTCTAATTTCCACAAAACAACAATTCTCAAATAACACCCAAAATTCAACATAATTAATAAAACCAAGATAATTAAATTTGAAAATTACCTAAATTTTTGGCGTGTTACAATTGTGTGCCAAGATCTTTTATATTTGGTACACGATCTTGAACCAAGATATTTTAGATCTTGGTACACGATCGTTTAGATCTGGAAGATGGAATATATGAGAGATGATGAAGATTGTTTACTAAGTGGGAATTTGAAGTAGTGAATAAAGAAAGAAGTGACAAATCGAAGAAGGAAACAATTATAGAAGAGGAAATGAAGAAATCGCGAACCAGAATAAATGAGAAATAAAGAAATATAATTAATAATATCAAGAGGAGATGAATAATTCGCAAAAGAGAAGAAGAAAAAAAAGTAAAAAATCGTAAAAAATATTAAAGGGCAAAAATTACCGTTGCAAAACTTAATTATAACTAACTCTTTTTTTGTCTCCTCTTTAAGTAGAGTCTTAGGGGTAGAAGAATGACGTACCAAAGGAATACCTTCTATCAAAGAAAAAGAAATTTCCCTTAATAAAGCATGCTCCCATGTATAGTGACCGAACCACTTTAAAATTCTTCTATGTTAATTCGTCTCGATCTTCTTCTTTTTCGTTTCTTTCTTCGTTATCGTTACTTTATGTTTTGTTTAAATCCCTAATTGCACGGCCAAAAGGCATAAAGAATAAATAACTAAAACAACTCTCAGGCACTTTAAGTTTTGATCTCGATCAAGTTCAAACCTAGACTCGAGAAATCTCAAGCTACACTTATAGTTAGATAGTACAATTTGAAGCGAATTCTAAGTGAGACAGATAAGTCTTTCCTCCTTTTATTCAAATTTCACTAAAAGAAATAAGATTTTTTCCGACGTAGCGATACGTCATCGAAAACTCTAACCAATTTCGGGAAAGGTTACTGCGACGTCGCGAACGACGTTGGCAGGTACGTCGGGGATACTTTTCTCGAGGCAATTCATATTAACGACATGGAAAATTTCCTCGACGTATGTTGCAGGACGTCGCAGATGGCTTCTGCGACCTGTGCATCACGAAAGGCTTTGAATATTGTTTTTAATTATTTATTTTATTTATATATGAAAAGAAACCCACTAAATTCTTCCATTTCTTTATGTCATAGACAAATATGGTTGATGTTGTTGATAAATTAGTATATTTCTAAGCGATTAATTATTTCTGGAGAATGAAATTGGACAGAAGAAGGGATGAAGATGTGTGATTCAGAGAAGGGAAAGAGAGAAAGTACAAGGAATGAGAGAGGGAGATGAGGATTCAGAGAAGGGAAAGAGAGAAAGGACAAGGAATGAGAGAGGGAGATGAGGGATTCGAAGAAGGAAAACATGGAGAAAGTAGAGGAAAGGAGGGAGGGAGAGTGAGGAATAGTGACAAAGGATAAAGAGGGGGACGAGGACACTTTCAGAGGCGACAACAACGACAACAAAGACAAATAGACGACAATACAAATCTCCTCCTCTCCCTCTTTCTCGGTCGATTTTCTCTTCCTTTCGTTTTGCAATTGGTTCTATTTTGAGGAAGAAAGAAATAGAGTGGACTTTCCCCGACGTCTTTGAAAACATTGGGGAAGGATCCTTTCTCCAACGTCAGACAATCTCAATATCGCAGAAAGGTTAAATAATGAATTTATTATTTAAACATTCTCTAACGTGCACCTATTACACGTCGGGGAAAGGTGACCATTGTCACTTCAATACGTACACTTACAACTTCCACCTTTCCCAACGTTTGGTTGTTATGGATCGCAGAAAATGAAAACATTAAATTTAATTTAAAACTTTTCGTGATGTCTTATTGTTGTGTGTTGTGGAAAGTGAATTTATTAAATTTAATTTTTAACTTTTCGCGACATCTGGTTCTTGTGTGTCGTGAAAAGTAAAGATATTAAATTTAATTTAAAACTTTCCACGATGTCTGATTCTTGTGCGTCACGAAAAGTGAAGATTTTAAATTTCATTTTAACCTTTTCGAGACGTCTTATTATTGTGCGTCACAGAAAGTGAATATATTAAATTTAATTTTCAACTTTTCCCGACGTCCGGTTCTTATGCGTAGCAGAAAGTATAGATATTAAATTCATTTTTAAACTTTCGGCGACGTCTTATTCTTGTGTGTCATGGAAAATTAAAGATATTAAATTTAGTTTTAATACTTCTGCGATATCTGGTTCTTGTATGTCGTAGAAAGTGAATATATTTAATTTAATTTTAAACTTTTCGCAATGTCTGATTCTTGTGTGTCACAGAAAGTGAAGATATTAAATTTAATTTTGAACTTTTCGGACGTCTGATTCTTGTGCGTCGTAAAAAGTGAAGATATTAAGTTTAATTTTAAACTTTTTGCAACATTTGATTTTTGTGCGTCGTCGAATGTCTTTTTGTCGATGCAACCAATGTTGCGTTGTCGAAAGATGATCAACACCAACACATCTTTTGCAGAAATTGTTTCTGGCATCGAAATTATTTCAATTTCTTGTAGTGTTTATTCTTATTTTTCTAAAAATTTGGTATTAGAGCCTAGAGAAAGACTTAGGAAAGTTTCAAGTTTCAAATTCTTGATTAATCAAGAAAACTCAAGATGGCAGTGGTAATATACGATATCAAGATGTTTGATGGTAATTAGGAAGATTTTACCTTGTGGGAAGCAAAGATCAAAGCCATCATCGACCAGAAAAATGTATTGAAAGCTCTCACAGATCCAGAAAAGCTACCTAAAACATTGACTTAAGAAGACAAAGAAACTATGGAGAATTGAACTTACAATGCTGTAGTTCGAAACCTAACTGACAATGTTCATGGAGAAGTCATTGATGAAGAAACAACTTATGGTATGCGGAAGAAGTTGGATGAACTCTATCAGTCTAAAGACTTACCTAATCGTGTATACGTGAGGGAGAGGTTCTTTACCTTCAACATGGATGACAACAAATCATTGATATAGAATCTTGGAGAATGCAAGAAGTTGTGTCATTAGATTTCAAGGAATTTAGAGACAAGATTGGTGATGAAAATGAATCATTCATTTTAGTTAACTCACTTCAAAAGTGTATAGAGAAGTCAAGATAGCTCTCAAATATGGAAGGAAAAAAATCACCACTAATGATGTCATTTCAACAATAAAAACTAGAGAACTTGAGCTAAATTCACAAAGAAGAGATCAAGCAAATGGTGAAGGATTTATCTCAATAAGCAAAAGCAAAAACAACCAAAAAAAAAAAAACTAGAAGAATAAATCAAAATTTGAATGCACATTTTGCCACAAAAAGAGGACATCTCAAACAAGATTGTTTATTTCTAAAGAAAAAACCAAATCAAAAGAAGCAAAAAGAAAAACAATAAAAAGAACTAAAGGAGGAAGCATCTATCATAGATCAAGTTCCTTTGGTGTACTAAAACGCCTTAACCATCTTAGAAAATTCAGTTAAATCAGAAGGTAATAAAGAAACTCAAGATTGGATTCTTGATTCAAGGTGTTCATTCCAAATGACACCATTAGAGGGCTGATTTACAACATACAAAGTTTGGAATGGAGGATTATTATATATGAAAATGATAATGGAAATTGCATCAAATGACAAAAAACTTTAGAAAAAAGTAGCCCATAGCATCTTTTTTTCGCATATTGCAAATATGACAAGTAATTGGATATATCAGACGATTATCAAAAGGCTATCAGATAGTTATTAGAGGACTATTAGAGAGCTATTCACTTTTAAATTTTCTACTTTTGCAATTTAGAAAATGTAGTGACATGGACCGTTTTATCATAATTTTGTTTTTCTATTGTTGCAAAAGCCCTAAATGATAATGCTTGCAAAATTGTAGGCATTGGTTATGTTACACTTAAACTCAAAGATGAGATAACTAAACTTGTTATGAATATGAGGCATATTCCATCCCCTGCAAAGAAATCAAATTTTCCTTGGTATGCTAGACTCCATGGGCTGTGAATACAAAGGTACTACAAGGAGGTTTGAAATATTGAAATACTCAAAGGTTGTCCTTGTTGGTATAAAAATGAATGAACTCTTTCTTATCAAACAAGTGTCCATGAACCATTTTGCCCTAATTGCTTCTAAGGATAAGCTAACGGAAGAAGACTTATAGCATAAAAGACTTTTCCATATAAGTGGAAAGGGATTGAAAATATTGTCAGAACAAGGCATTATTCCTAAAGGAGTAGATGCAAAGCTTTCCTTTTGTGAGCATTGTGTAACTGGAAAGTCCACAAGACAAAGCTTTCAAAAGACTGATCACAATACCAAAGACATCCTAGACTACATTCATTATATTTTATGGGGACCCTCACAAACATCATCTTTAAACAATTTCATGTATTTTCTAACTTTACTGATGACTATTTTAGGAAGAGTTGGGTTTATTTCTTAAAAACTAAAGACCAAACTCTAGGAAAGTTTAAAGAGTGGAAAGTTGTGGTAGAAAGACAAACTTCAAAGAAAATTAAATGTCTAAAAACTGATAATGGCTTAGAATTTGGTAGTGAGGAGTTCAATAATTTCTGTAAACAACATGGAATAATGAAACTTAGAATTGTTAGATACACCCAAACAATGGTATTTCTGAGAGGTTAAATAGAACCATAATGGATAGAGTTAGATGTCCAATGTCAAATAGTTTAATTTCAAAACATATTTTTGGCAGAAGTTGTTTTCTACATTGTTTATACCCTTAGTATCATGCCCTCATCACTCTACAAACTTCTTAACACATAAAGAAAAATGGTCCAAATACCCTTGTCTTGTTGATGTAGTTTTGCTGCATAGCTCGTTACTGGTTTTGTTCCTTTAGAAGGCAAAAGGGTGGTCGATTTGAGGAGTTTTTTTTAGGTGCCAGCTTGGTAGATCGTGTGGCCTTCGTTTTTTAATAGCTATTTTAATATGCAGTTGCATTTAACTGTTTTTGTATGTAAATACGAAAAACATCGTTTATCTTTGTGATAATTAATTTTTTGGCAGTCTTACAAGAGTGACGTCAAAGAACTCTTGTTGGATTTCACTATAACTGAAGAATCATTTGCCAAACGACATGTTATTGAGCTTAAACATGGTGGCAAGGATATTTCTATTACAAATGAGAATAAGGTGCAATATGTTCATGTTATTATTGATTATAAACTTAATCAACAGGTCACTAATTGTCTATCATTCACTCTATTGCTTTTTCTTTGGTGATAATTCATATCTAATAGTACTGTTGCTTATGAAAGAAGTGACATTGACCTGTTTCATGGTAACGTGGGTGAGAGAAATGAACCTCGACTATGTTCGAGTTTAAGTGAATCTTTGCCACGGTTTGAATTCCATAGCAAATATTGCTTTTCTCAAATGCATTTATAGACGTTCAAATTTATGTTCACAACATCACGGAAGGAGAAAGAATGATGAAAATCTTGAACTACAAAATTCGAAAGCATAAATCTGTAATGTTTTTTCTTCTCCATTGTTAACAATATAATAAAAAGGTAACATAAAATTTTAATTTTATTTTTGTTATCTTACTGAAAATTTTGGGTTATGATTCTAATTGAAAGGTATTGTTAGAGGGAGAATTTTTTGTTCTTAAAAAAAAAAAAAAGGAAAAAAAGTAATTGAAATTTGTCATTTTCAAGAAACTGTTCATCTCATAATAAAACAAAAGCTGAATTATTGTCCTTTTGTTCAAACCAGTGTCCATCTCTTTCTCTGGTGGATCTATTCCATTGCTTAAGAATTTGTTTTGGCAATCTTTAAAACTTTTCAAATCCTAGTAAAATTAAACTTAAAATGAAGATCACCAATTTTTTTGAATTTGGAAATTCCTCTAGTTTTTCTCCTTTTTTTTTCCTTTTTTTATTTCTATCTCATGGAGGAAATCAAAATGAAGGTACATTGAGCTAAGTCCCTTTTACTAAAAACCCATTCCCCCCTCTCTCTCTCTTCCCCTCTCCCTTTCTCCCTCCCTCTCTCTCTCACACACACACGTACTTCTAGCCCTGTTCTTATTTATGTACACAAAAGCTTTCTTGTTTTATAAATTTATATTGCATTTCAACTTAATTGTAGGTTCACACTTGCTCCAGCAAAGATACAAACTCTTTTAGATGAGAATTAGTTGATAATGTCACTTATCTAGGTTTTGCATTTGCTTTAATTAGCCTATGTTCTCTTAAACAAGTTATTGATTTTGTTTAAAACAATTCTTTTTTTCTTTTTTTGAAAAAGGCATCTAAGAACTATGACATCCCATGTGTTCTCTCTTATTCTTTTGATACTTATGTGAGCAACCATCCACTAATTCTTGAAGTATGTTTGTAAGCTTCCAATATTTCATAGAGATCCGACATTTTGTTTTTATTTCAAGGTCATAATTCTAGTTTCAAAGTTCTTAGACTTAAAAGTTAAAGTTCTTAGTTTTAATGTTGTTCTCATTTTGTTTGTAGATTTCAAGGAGTTGAGGATAACAATCGGTGATACTTTGAGTTTGGAGTTATCTAAGAGTGTTTTTTGGTGCTTGGAGGAGGGTGATGTATTTGTTTCTTATTATTACATATACTTTGTATTTTATGATTAAGAACAATGATCATAACTCATTTTGTAATATGAACAAGAACGATGTTTCTATGTTGTAAGTATGTAATGACCAACTATATATATACTCAAAGATATATATGTAATTTGTTAGTTTTTTTTATTGAAAGTTTACGTTAATTCAAGAAACTTAAATAGTTCAATTGATGGAAAATTTAAATTCTTTCTTATTGAAGTTTCTAAACGTATATTTTTTGTGATAAAGTTGATGTTATTGCATGTTGCCTAATGATAATTCCTAGGATTATTATACTTGACATTTTATAACAGGTTTATATAGTAAATTGGTGATGCTTTCAATAATGTCGCAAAAGATAATCATAATGGTCACAAATTAACCTTTAGAAACAACATTATTCGTCACTAAAACATCACTTTTAATGGCCAGTACACTACGTCACTATAAAAAACAAATAGTGACAAAACATATATGTTACTAAAAGTAAGCATTGCTGCGTGCAATTGTTGCATGTCACTAAAAGTACATCTTTTGTGGCATGCAATTGTTGCATCGCTCAGACTTTTAGCTACGTGGATACAACGATATTCTTAGTGATGAATAGCACTGCGTCGCTAAAATTTTTTCTTTTTAGAAATGTTTTTTGTGTGCCACTAAAAACTCAATTTCTTGTAGTGCTCCTAATTTACAAAACCTTAGAATATTTGATTGTATAGGGTTTGTCCATCAAAGTGGAGGAAAATTAAAACCTAGAGCCATAAAATTCATGTTCCTAGGTTTTACAGAAGGAGTTAAGGGTTCTAAAATGTGTCATCTTATAGAAAAAGGTGTATAACAAATAGAGATGTTGATAAGGCAATCATATAATCCCCAATCTAAAGATTCAAACTATAAACGTAGCAAGAATCTTTGAAATAAGAAACTAACATCTCTTTATACTAATTTATCTTTCCTTTAAGGTAAAAAACTTACAGTTGCAAAAATGAGTTATAACTCATTTTTAGTCTCTTCTTTAAGTAGAGTCTTAGGGGTAGAAGACTGATATACCAAAAAAATGTCTTGTATCAAAGAAAAAGAAATTTCTTTGAATAAAGCTTGCTCCCAAATACAATGGATGTAGGCTCTTGATAACCGAACCACTTTAAAATTCTCCCATGTTAATTCTTCTCCATCTTATTATTTCTGTTTTCTTTCTTTGGTATTGTTCCTGTCTGTGTTGTTTAAATCCTTAATTTCACAGCCAAAAGAAAGAAAGATTAAATAACTAAAACCAATCTTGAGCACTCTGAATTTCGATTTGGGTATCGAGTTCAAACCTAGACTCGGGACAATCTTGGGACACACTTATAGCAAGATAGTACAATTTTGGCCGAATTCTATGCGAGTCAAATAAGTCTTTCATACTTTTATTCAATTCTATTCTTACTTTGTCAAAATTTTTGGACGAGAAAATTTAAAGCATATTCTGATTTAAACCCTTTTCTTTTATATATGTAATTAAAACTAAAAATAAAAGAACATATTGCCTCTCACGGATGTTTAAATTTGTTGAACGACTACTATGTCTTCAAGTCCTTTGTGTGAAAGTCATCTCTCCAAATACTGGTAAATCTGGAGTTCAAAAGAAAATTCATTTGGTTCTGTTACTATTGATGATCCTAGTTCAATTTATTGTTCCTTCTGTGATGTTGAAATTGATTATTCCATTCGTAGTGACTCAATAATTGTAAATAAGAGTTTTCATATTTAAACTATCTTAATATATTTAAACAATAGGTTAGAAGATAAATATGTATTTTAGTATAACCAAAGTGCATAATTAAATGTAGGAAAATTGGTATGAATGGCAAAAGGAAAAAAAAGAACAAATGAAACTATATACAAAATTCAATGAAAAAAGCCTAAATAGACTAGACACTTTGGATGAATTTTGTTATATTTTTTAAATAGTTTTACTATTTTATTATTTTTAAATTGTTTCTAGGAAAATGACAAATTTGACAACATATTTACAAAATATAACAAAATTTCAGATTATATCAATGATAAATATTGATATCTACTAATATACTTCTATCAGTCATATTGATAGACAGTAGTGATAGAAGTCTATCAGTTATGTTAAAAATATTTTAGTTTACTTTGTTATTTTTAGAAATGTCTCTATTTAAAATAATTAATTCATTCATTATCTTATATTAAACACAATTTATTTTAATCTAATTAAATTAGTTAAACTCCCAAATAGCTATGAAATTACTTTCTAGGTAGGTGGGGAGTTATTATAAACTCCATTTTTTCTCCCCTTAATTCTTCGATGAAGATTCATTTCAGTGGGGTTGGGAGATTTTATTCTATGTACCGAAAAAAAACTCTCATCCTCTCTAAAGAAAACATAAGAAAAGAAAACATCTATCTTGACCGATAAATTTAAGCAAGGGCCAACAGAGGCAGGTGCCCCCTCACATTATTGGTATAATTTTGATATGTCAAATTACAATATATATTAAATAATATTTTATATTTTATTAAAGTATAATTGTAGTGTAGTGGTTGTGTCCTACTTTCAAAACCATCAAGTCGCAGCGTGGTCGTAATGCTCCTCTTCTTGTTCGTGGGGTTTGGTATGGTGGTAGATTTTTTTTTTTCATTGATGACCAACTTCTAATTCAAGGGGTAAGTCTTCTCTTTCTCCCTTGAAAAGCATGTTGTAAATTTGTGATTATTTTGTATGCTTCTCTTTGTTGCATAAATTTTCAAAGTAATTCATAGGTTCGCACTTTTCAATTAAGGAATTCAATATCTAGGGTATAAAATTTTTGTCTCAAGAGAATTTTGATTTAATTCTCAAGTAGACTTTATGGACTTGAGTTTGGCAGGACCATGGACGTGAGCCTTAAACCCAACTAATGGGAATTGGATCTTAGTTCTCCTTGAGCCAAATAAAACATCTTGTTGGGACTCAATTAGATTTTAGCTTTAAAATATTAATATAAAATTAGACCAAACTTTTTTCTTTCATTCAACGACCTAAGATAAAAACTCGGGACATGATTGAGTTTTGTTAACTTATGCTTTTTATTTCAATTTTTTACCTGTGTTAACTTTTAATAACTCTCAAATTTTGGTTTTTATTTATTTATTTTTTTTATAAATAAACTCCTAATAAGGTGGGAGATTTGAACATTTTATTTATTAATTAAAAGTTGTTAGAATATCTTGAATTGCTTTTTAAATGACCAAACATTGGGTTTTCCTTGACGTGCCTCTAATTTCATTGGTGCCTCTCAAATTGTATTATCTAACATTTCCCTCTAATAATAAAATTGTTTGTTGTTACATTTTTTAACATTTAAACAACTCACATGAATGAATAGTTTCATATTATAAGTTAAAATGAGTTCATTTATGCAAAAGGTAGGGAGTTTTAAATAGTATTATTATCATGTTTATTGAAGACAAGAGAAGGATTTTCCATGGATTCTTTAGACAAAGAAACCCTAATTTCTTCTAATGGTTTGATACTAAAATCGCCAATTTCATCAGAACGATAGTCGAAAAAAAATATTCTCATGTATGGGTTCATTAGATTTGCTCGGAGAGGATTCTTCAGTGGTACTGGGCCTACTTTCCACACAAATACCTGCTAAATCGGTTATATAGTCAAGAAAGTGCATCTTTCTACGATAGAAGTTATAGAGGAGGGTCGAACACCATATCGTTTTCCCTTGACATGGGAGACCACCAAATTATCTGTTTTTTGTGGTAGGAGCATTATCTTAAACATCGTCTTCAATAGCAATTTTCTTCTTTACTTTCTCTTTGTAGTGTACCATCTTTGTTTTAGAAGTGTGAGTTCCTTGATGAGTGCGAACAATTTCAACAAGGTTATAAGAAAAAATGAGAAAATATAAAGTGAGGGGAGATGGTTGAGTACTGCGTGGAGATACAACCCACGTCAACACCCTAGTAGAGATTAACTGGCAACATAACAAAATTAATGAATGATTAGAAAGTAAGACATGATTAACCGAGCACATCTCCTCAACTATCATCATTAAGGTGGTTTCAATTTGAATTTTTTTAAAGATAATTTACAAAATAATAGATAATAATTTGAAAAATAGCAAATCCAAAAAATATTTTGATTTTTAGTAAAACCGTCTGAAGTAGATATTTTTGACAATTTTTCAACCGGTTTTACTCATTCATAGACTAAAACTCACTTTTCTCAGACACAGTGTATTTGTGTAGAGTAAAATAATGGAATATAACACAGAATTACGTATACAATGTATTTACATATCATTCAGTTTTAGATAAATATTAAAAAATATTTATTTTCGAAATTGATCTCATTTAACCAACATCTCCTAGATTTATGTCTTCAATTTACACCAAATTTTTGGATTCGTAGACTTTAAATCAAATGATTAACAATTTATTTTTATTAATGGATATATAATAATAGCTATTTAATTCATACTCTTTTCTCTATCCATAGAATGATTGATAATATGATTCATTCATTGTCAGTTTCATAAGTTTTGGTTAATACTTAGTAACATTTTATTATATCATACGAATACAAAATTTTTCATATAATGATTGATAATATAATTTATTTATTGTATGTCATAAATGGTGCTTGAAGATTCTGGTCGTAACACGACTCAGTTGTGGATACGACACGTTATGTTGAAAGGTTCAACTCAAAAGTGGAAAGACCCCTTATAAACATGTAACATAGCTTATGTAATCCCTTTGAGAGTGAAATTCTTTGTTTCAACAACCCCCTTTCAGCTGAGGGGTGATCAAAGCATAGAACTCATGGTGAATGGTACAATAACTTGCATGTTGTAAATTTGGATTTCGAATATTCTCTCTGCAGATGCGAGATGGGACACAATATTTGGTTATTTCGCTTCGCATTTGATTAATAATAATTTCTTTGATTTCTTACCAATCTTAGTTATAACACCTACTTCTAATTCCAAGCGATACAAATCTATACAGTATAAATGTAAAGTTTGCTAATCCTATTATTCACACTGAGTTTTTTGTAAAAAATGGAATGATAATGAAATGCGAACTAACTTGTATTAAAGAGAGGTGCAAGAACATCTACACGTTGTAGGTGATTTAAGTCATGTGAGATATCTCAATGCGATATATATCATTTAACCATCTTTTAATTAAGGCAAGAAACCTCTAGGCAACTAAATGCCACATTTGTGCTCCTTTCGAGACACAAATGATAAAGATAAATCATGCATCACTTTCCCCACACTTGTAGAACTAAGTTTGTTGCCGAACTCCTTTTCCTGCGTGTTTAGCAAGTTCTTTAATACTTATTCTCTCGAGTAGTTGGCGAACAACGTTTGATTTCTTCTCTCGAAGAGAATCAAACATTGAGATTAAGCTCAGACTAAACACGATAAGTCTTATAAATTAAAGAACTCCTATCATGTACATACCACATACTTAAACTACTGATAACATGTAAGGCCCTAATTTCATACTACCAACGCGATGAAGGCCTTGTGATAAGGATAATGTGCTAAGAGACATCTATTGGTAAGACGCATTTTGTGGAAGGATTGTGTAACGTCCCAAGGATTAAGGTACTATTGAATTTAATTATCTTAATTTTATTTAATTATGTTGGAACTATTGAGCGTTAATTTGAAATATTTGATTTAGAATTGATGATTTTATGAAATTAGAATTAATTAAATATTTGTTAGTTGAATATTTACTTAATTAGTAGAATTGGATTTTTGGTGTTGTTGAGATTGAATTTAATTAAATAATTTGGGTGTTTATTTAATTAAATTGAAGAGTGGAAATTTTGTTTGAGATTTGATAATTATATGTATATGTGGTTATATATATGTAATTATTATGAAAAAGAGTAAAATTAATTTTATCTATGAAAAATTAATTACTATGGAAGATAATTAATTATTTTTCGGAAAGATAAATATTGATTGTGGAGAGAAGTTGATATGGTTGGGTAAATAAGGAAAGAGAAGAAATTGGATTTAATTAAAAGAAAAATTGATCATATTATATATTGGAATATAATTATTGAGAAAAGAAATGTAATATCACAAATCTTTAAGGAGTGTTTATTAATTACCTTAAATTATTTGGGTGTTATATTAAGGATTGGAGCTAAAATTTAATTATTGGGTTACATAATTCAGGTTGGAATTTATTACATTTTAAAATAACTGATTTATTAGGGAAGATTTTGTTAATTAAAAAAATTAAGGATTTGAGTTAATTTGGGATATTGAAAGGAAAAATTGGTTTTGGTGGTATTGAAATTAATTCAGTGTATATATACATACATATATATATATATATACATATATATATATATATGAATATATATTTAATTAAGAATTTGGATTTTGGTGGAGTAGATATTAATTATTTGGTTTTGTATAAATAATTAATATGAAAAAGTAAAGTTAATTATACGATGAAATATAATTATAATTGTTTGGAAAAGAAGATAACCAAAGAGAGAAATGGTTGATTTAATTGGATGAGAAAAGATGATGTATTTAATTAAGGAGAGAATAATGATTAAAATAAAGGGGAATTTTTAAAAAGAATAGTTTTTACAAAATATCTACAACCTATAACAAATTCTACTGATTGTCATTGATATGCTTAGGAGTGTTCGTGGTTCGGTTCGGTTCCATTTGAAGCTTAAACCGTATCGAACCGAAAAATGAAAAAAATCTAATTTGAAACCGAACCTAACCAAAAAATAAAAAAAATCTAATTTGAAACCAAACTGAACCGCTCAATTGTGTCAAACCGAGTGGAAACCAAACCACTTATGCATAAATAAAACCAAATCAAAACTAAACCGCTTATATGTATATGCAGGTGGGCATGTAACGCTCGAGATTAGGAGGGAGACATAAATGAATCGGTACCACATCTAAATGAGAGGGATCCTGAGGATATGAAAGTAATGTTAAGAAAGACTTAAAAGAATTAAAAGTTAATACCTATACCAACAAGGTGCACCTTTCTTTTTGGTAGCTCGATCATAAGAACATCAAAGTTAAGTGTGCTTAGCTTGAAGTAATTCTATGTTGGGTGATCTCCTGAGAATTTTCATAGGATACATGCAAGTGAGGACAAAGCATGCTCAAGGATCCTAAGGACATGAAAGTAATGTTAAAAAAGACTTAGAAAGAATTAAAAGTTAATATCCTATACCAACAAGATGCACCTTTCTTTTTGGTGTCTCTATCAAAGGAACTTTAATGTTAAGCGTGTTTAACTTGAAGTAATTCTAGTTAGGTAACCTACTGGGAATTTTCCTAGGATGCATGTGAGTGAGGACAAAGCATGCTGAAAGGACTCGTGTTGGTTTGTGGGGATAACTTTCACTCTAATAAGCCTTTAAGAAAAGTAAGGATGATGTCGCCAAGTCGCAGGGGATGCAGAAGAATGTAGGAGATCCGGATTCCAAATCTTGATCAGAATCTTGGGCCTGGGGAGTTACATATTCTACGTTATGACAATATGATGAAATTTGAATTATCGTGGATTGCCTATCGCATTGAAATGATTGACTTAAGACTCAACATTTGTCATTGAAACTCACACTATTTGTGCCCCATGATTTGGCAAAACGATTTATAACGCATTAGTACAAAATTTGATATATTAACAGTGATGATAAAAGACCTCAGTCATTTGACGTTTTGTCTAACCTTTCAAATGTTTTGTTTTATCCTTCCCCTTGTAGTGAAGGAGACCAAGCACGTGCTTGCTTGTCTCGAGACGTGACGTGATGTCAGTCAAAGCTGTTTGCCTTCAGAACAACCTTAACTGACACGTGACATGGAAATGTGAAACAATCAACAACAAAAGTCTTTAAACTTTAAATACTTGAAACTAACCGTATTGTGATCCATTTGAAATCTTTATAAAATATATTATGGAAAATGAACATACATGCACATATAAGTATTTAAACAATCTCATAACTATTATAAAACAAAACAATATCTTTGTATAGTGAAAACTAAGTTGGCCTGACAACAGTAAGTTCAGCATACAGAGATCCACAATATGTACCTCGAAAGAGGTAAAACATTTTTTTTGAAAGGGTAAGTCAAAAGACTTAGTGAGCAACTGTTTTATAAAATAGGTCTTCATAAACATTTTAGTATAAAACCGAAGCTTGAATACATTTATCAGTAAACAGTCGTAACATGAAACTTGAAACATTTGTATTGCTTTTAGAAGACAATCCTCCATTTCCACGGACAGTATTTACCCCTTCGTTCAAAGACGGGACAGTCGATGGGTAGCTAACAATCCTCTTTTAAGGCATAAAATATACCCTTTTAGATGACCCAAAGTTAAAAACAGGTTTGTCAATCGTACCATCAATATGGAGTTAACCACATGTATACAAATAGGTCTCATGTTATATCTGGGCATTGATAAAAAGATTTGAAAACATTGAAATATGTCCTTGAAAGTATTTGAAATATTTTCTTGATCATGAAATCATTTAAACATGGTATTGTTTGAAAACAGTGCATAAACATTTATTGTAAATCATGACTTGAAATAATAGCTTGGAAGTCATGTTCATAAATCATCTAAAACATTCTTTTACCCACAAGCTTTTGCTTGTGAAGCATGAAATCATGTTTAATAAATAACGTTTGAAACATGATGTTACTCACAATACTTGAATGAAGCCTTGATCTCGAAAATTTAACCTAATCCTCCTTGTCCTGAAAAATTCATAATTTATCCTTAATTAATTTCTTGAACACGAAAATATCCAAAATTTCTCTTAAAATTCTAATAAATATCACAACACCCCAATAAAGCTAAAAAACAGCCTAACGGTGCCTATTGACATGGCGAATAGAGCTGACCGCGTGCATGGTCTGAGGCCTGCCACGAGCTAACCTCACTAAGGTGGGTTGCGTGCCCCATGCTAACCTTGCGTGGAGTTATCGCTCGTGTGCTTGTCAGCTATCCAGTACCTTTCACATGCATGGTGTGAGCGTTAATGCTCCCCACACACCATGTGTCGCGCTAACCTCTTAAGGTAGAGTCATGCGTGCAACCTGAGGGCATGCCTTGTCACTCTCTTATGCCATGACCTTGTCATGTGCGTGCAACATGACCCAAAATAACCTCTATAACCAAAACGCACGCCCATTTCGCCCATAACTTTTATGGGAAAACTTCCTTCTACTAAGCTTCTCTAAAATGAGTTAATGCTCTTACCTCAAAATTTCAGAACTAAATTCTAAAAGAAGAGTCCTGTAGCTAACTTAGAATGCACCTTGCTCAGATTCACCTAAGAAATGATCTTCTCACCTTCTCTCGATCAAAACGCAAACCTCCTTGAATCCAAAACGCACAGTAGCTCTCTCTCATAAACGAAACTCAATTTCTGAACTTTCAAGACCAATTTAAATGAAAATACTTGAGTGAGTTGTAAGAAACTTCTAAGTGAAGTTGCCTATTTATAGAAGTCCTTGAATGAAGTTATCTTGACACCTCCTCCTTGCTTAAATCAACCCTTAAATCTCCTTAAGACACCTCCTACTACCTTTCTACCTAAAAATGCATGTTAATAATATTAAGATACTTGAATTAACTTTTAAAACACTTGCTTTAAGATTTCTACATGCATGTCTAAAACGCATGGCTAACCTCTTTAACCATCTTGCATGACAACCTTAAACGCCTAATAACCTCCATAACTAAAAGTCTTGTCGCCCAAAATGAGTTCACTAACCTCTTACGCCAATTAACAAGGTTGTGCTTCTCTCCCACATGCCTTCTCGCATAACCTCTCAACGCTCACACAAACTCTAAAATGACAACCTTTCTCGTCCAACATCTTTCAACTTGACAAGCCATCCAAAATGACTAACACATGCCTAAAACGCCAATTAACCTATTTAGAGGTTGTTATATTTCCATTGGCCGCTCAAAAAACAATCTTTAGAGGTTATATGGCCCATTTGGCCGCCCACACTAATCTCTAAACGCCTAATGTGTCATTCCTTAATACTTAGCCAATTTTTCCAAATTTCCTTGACTTTTGACTTAAAACTAAAATTTTTAACTATTATCTTAAACGTAAACCTTAACCTTCCAAATATTTTAACTTTCTTAATCCCTTAAATCTCATTTTCTCTTATCCTTGATAAATTTCAAGCATAAAAAAAAATTTGGGGTTTCATGTTTGGCTTGAAACATTGATCGTCTATTATGCCTTGTAATCACATCATTTTGGTAATGGTCACTGTCAGCTCACATAACATGTCGAAGCTAGGCGAGAATTGTCTAAATGTTGTTAAGTTGTGTTTTGTTCTCTCAAGAGAAACTTTGTATCAAGCACCAAATGTACTCACTTATTTTGAAAAATCAATGAAGTCAACTCATTCCATTATTGTTCGCATTTCGTGTCTAAAATTGTTGTTTGTATTTATTTTCACTTACTAGACATTCAACGTCTACTTCAATGTGGTTGAGTGTCTAGGTGAAATGCTTCCATTTGGTTTCATAAAGTGACATTTAAGGTGGGGCGTGACATAACATTTCAGCAAGATGATGAACAATGAAGAGAAGAAATAATACATTGGATAAATATTCATGTATTGATTAATGTAGGCATCTCGAACATAGAAATACTAATATTCAAACAATACATTAAAAAGATACAAAAATGGAATATCAAGAAGGGAGTTAAGCTACAGAATGCATTGGTGTATATTCCTTTGCTCTTTTACAAGTCAATGAAATGATTTATTAGTTTTTCTCTCTAAGCTCTCACTCTGAAGTTGATTAGAGGATGTCACACCCCAGCACTATGACAACCAAAACGTCGAAGTAGTGGGAATAGAATGTTAGTTAGTTACAACCTTGAAATTTTCTTATAACAAATTTTATTCTCAACTCCTTTTAAACTATTAACAACACTCACAAAGAAACGGTGATCAATGTAACGCCAAGCAAAATAAATACAAACTAAAACGTATACTTTATTAATAATAGACATTTCATATATTATTACAATACTTCGACCAAATAACAAATGCTTAACCATTTTCAAAACATCTTGAATCACCTCGCCACAAAACCTTCAACCTTCTTCTCTACTTGGCCTAAACGCCTGATCTTGGAAGATAAATTTTTAAAACGTAAGTGTAAAATACTTAGTGAGGTTTTATGAAAACCTTTTGCAATACTTTTTCATAATCATTTCGCAAAAATAATACTCAATCATTTAAGCATATCGACAAATGATTTCATTTTGCATAAATTTTTCTTTATGCTTAACAAATTATTTCATTTTACCTAGGATCCCAAATCGTTCTCTACGCTTGGTCTCATTACCTCGCGTTTAGACTACTGTATCAACAACATCCAAGAACATACAGATTTGTCCTTGTTCCTCAAACCACTAAGCTTTATACGTTCCTTTCAATGCATAAGCAAGCTTCTTATCATTATGTAGCCCGTACACCCTATGATGGTTCGACTCTTTATGTGCACATAAAAGTTAGCACCATCTCTTTGAAACATTCTCATAAATACTATAGTTTTTAACATAAATTCATTTGAGACAAAAACACTCACCAAACTTTTCTAAAGAAGTCCTTCTTCTCGCAAGCATCTTCAAAACACTCACCAAACCAGCAACACTTCAATATTTCAACAAAACTCCCATCATCCTTCCTTAGTTACCCAAATCCTCTTTTTTTTTTTTGGCAAAGGTATTGTAATAAACGCTGGGGTGAAGATTTGAACCCGAGACCTCTTGTCCACAGATGCATACAGGTACCGGTTGAGATAAACTTTTGTTGGCAAATCCTCTTATTTATAGAGTCTTTAAACTAACTTAGTCATGCATGAACTCTTGTCACTTCGCCAGCTTCTCCTTAAAACTTTATACGTGTAAATTTAATATTCAACCTAGCCATGCTTAAGTCCTTAATCTTACAAGTTAGCTCCTATCAAATCATATTTGACATTTTCTTCGTCAGATCTTGTTTCTCGCCTAATCCAAAGCACAAATAACTTCAACCACATAACATTTCTTGTGAATAACCTTATCGTGTAGTTATATTTTTACTATAAGAAATCTTCCACGCGAACTAACCAACTTTTTCTCGCATAGAACTCTTATCGCAAACTTAAACTCCAAGGCTTCCTCGCAGACTTTTTCTCCGCGAAACACTTGGTTCTTCTCGCGAAGACCACCCAAAACGCCAAATCTAACACTGTCAACACTTTCACTTCTTAACTTACTCGAATACTTTTTCTCTTCTTATCGCACAACTTCTTTTGCGAACTACCCACTTAATCGCAAAACTGTATACTTAACCATAAAAGATTTTTTTCACTTTATCTTTTCCGTGGATTTATTCAAACGCTAACTTCTTAATATTTAGCCAAATTTTACTTTCTTACTCAAATTAGAAATGGGTCTCACAATTAAAGAAAAGGGAACTTCTACATATATGGATGGATTTTAAAACTTCCCTTCCTCTGGCCCCTAGAGAGAGGTCCCTTCGAAGTGTTTTTACATGGTGAACTTGGAGATATTTATAGCCATATTTGGGTAGCAAAAATAACCATGCCTTACTACACATTTGTCCTTAACCTCTGCAATTGTTAGTGCTGAAAGTAATCGTTTCACGTCACATTAACTCTAACTACCACTTTTGTCTTCTAGCGAATCACCATGCACTATGAATTATTGTTAGAACACCTCATGATTTGGATCGCCAGGTAGTTTATTGTCACTAAGTTCTTGAACACGTTCTTCCGCAATTTGCATCATTTCTTCTTTTCACCATCCTTCATTTAAATACACTTAAAAACATAGTTAATCAAAAGTGGTGACTTATGTAAGTTGCATTATCTTAACTTTATAGATTTCCAATAAGAGCTAGACATTCTTAGACTTTTATTTTGCATTTTGACTCAATTGTTTTAACTTAAAGATCATAATAAATTACCTATACAAGTTATCACAACCTTGTTGCAAAAATCTGCAAACCGCTGATTTTCAAATTTCCTTCCATGGTTGCATCGAATTTGAACAACATACATATCTTTCTTGTATTGGACCTGCAAATAGAGAGATTAAAAGACAAAAAGTCTTTGTTTTTTCTGTAAGAAATTTCACCCAAGTATAGTCACAAACAATTACAAGAAGATAAAGTATTCCATCAATACTTTCTATTTGTACGAGACCTGTACGGTCCATATGCAGGAGCTCAAGAATGAGTATGGAGCCATCGTTAAAAGTTCTGTTGTGTGGATTATGAACTTTTTTTTCCTGATTGTCAATCACCACATTAATACTAGTAGAAGAAGACAAATAGCACTACAAGAAAATTAACTTTCCCCGACGTAGCAAAACGTCGCAGAAACCCCCAAAAAACATCAAAGAAGGTTACTGCAACATCGAAGACGACGTCGGCAAGCACGTCGGGGAAAGCTACTTTAAATTTTTTTTAATTTGGCAAAAGAATTCAACTTACCAAAAAAAAAAAAAAGAAAAGATTATGATGAGAAATTGCAAAGAAATAAACATAGTTTTTGAAAACCAAAAATATTA
>JBBPDI010000029.1:10946099-10970316 GCA_037974545.1 Cucumis variabilis | reverse complement strand
TTGCTAAAGATGCATGAGAAATTTCATAAAACATTACTGCCAAAATAAACTACTTACTAAACATGTATAGGACAATTTTATGCAGTTTAGGAAGGGTACCATTCTCATTTTAAGACTCCTACTAAAATTTTGATTGATACGAGATACGTGCGAGATAAAACACAAGTTCATAAGAGGCTTAATGAATCAAATTGCTTGCACTCCTAAATTCAAAGAGGGTGAATAAGCCACTGAAAATGGAAAGCAGTGGAGAAGAAATGGAGAGGTTCTGTGAAAACGAAGAAATCAGAAAGGAGTAGAGAAGCGATCACGTGAGTTAAAGTTGAAACTAAAAAGAGAGCCGTGGAGAAGAAATGGACCCGAGAGGCGTTCACCGGAGGCCACCAAAGTTGAAGTTGAAGTGAAGTCGAAATCTAAGTGAAGAAGTTGTTGTCGATGTGAAGAACTCGAAGTGAAGAACCAGTTTCCTTTCTTTTTTTTTTTATTGGTTTGTTTTGTTTTTAGGTTTAAGAGAAGAAAAGGGGGGGGGGAATTAAATGGGGGTATTTTGGACTTTTCCTTACTCATTTGTCCTAATTCTCAACTTTTTAACAATCAATCCTAAATTTCATTTCATATCCCATTTTTAGCCTATTTTTGTCAATTCCCCAACCCTAGAATGATTAAACAAACAAAAACACCTCAGTCAGCCTCTTCCTCACAGCGAGACAGTTTAGCCGACAATTTTGAGAAACTCACCAGCCATAGCTGCTTAATATGTGTCTTCAGGGTGATTTTTTCCTTCATCAGCGTGGGTGATATTTGTTTTTCAATTTCTTCATCGTGGGTGTTCTTAACCATCATAGTACATATTCATTCTTTCATCACATGACTAGTGTTTTTTTTTCTTCAGTTGTTTATATCTCCATTTTTTTCTTAAAGTGCATGAAATTGACAATCGACGAGAGCTAAATTCATTGATAATTTTATTTACCCAATTTCATTCATAGTTTCTCTTGGGTGATTTTTTTTTCACATTATCAAGACATGAGTTAATGTTTTTGTAGCTCTGAAATTTAGGGTCTAATTTCTCGCTTTAATTTTAGTTTATACTTAGTAATTTTTTCGATTATATACGTCACTAGATTATTCAATTAAGTCATGTCCTTCCTCTAGAGATGTTTCATAATAAAGTGTGGAAGTTAGATCAACTTCACTTATTCTAGAATTAGATATCCAAGTTAAGATTGAAAGAAATGTTGAGTCAGTTTATGAGACAGAGAATCTCCTAAATAATCCATATAATTCTGATGAGGATGAGGTAGATAGACCTCTAAAGTTTAGGGATGAAATAGATATGAACCATATACAATTTTGTGTTGGTATGGAATTTTTAGCACCCCTCAAATCCTCCGGACTACTCCTAACCAAACTAATGGATGGTTCTACTCCTTTATGGATAGTCCTCCGGGTAAACCCTGCAGACTCTGTACTACTCCTAATCCCTTGCGAAATGTCCTACGGATATATCCTCTGGACTCTGGGTAAACCCTGCAGACCAGGACCCTTGATAGTCGCATCCTGCGGACTCTTAAAATATGTTATAAAGGATTGTGGACTTGGACAATTTTACAACTTAAAACTAAAAAAGAATGACAAGAAAAGGGTCACGGTAATATGTTCTGATGGGTGTAAATGAAGACTGTATGCAAGCTTTGTGGATGCAAATAATACATTCCAAGTTAAGTCGTTGACTAATGAACACACATGTCCTAGGGTGTTTCATAATAGAAATATAAGCTCATCTTGGTTGGTCAAGACTTATATTCATTGAAATAGTGAAAAGCGATCATCAAGTTCAAAGTTTGAGAACCCAAGTGATGGAAATACAAGCATGACAAGGGAAGAGAATCGATATGAAATGCTCTAATTTCATCTAATTAACATGAAATTGAAAATGAGAATTCAAAATTCTCCTTTTCTTCTTCGTGGTTTTTGTTGATTCCAAGCCGTAGACGACCACAAGAGTCTTCTCTACTAATCTCTGGCTTTAGAAGGTGATGGTGGAATCAAATTAGTGACCAATTTTACATGTTTTTTAGATATAACAAAAAATATGAACATTTCATATTTTTCTTCAAAAATTTTCTTGTTCATCGAGAACTTTTCTCAGTCAATTTCCACCGATCATCCCTCAACCCTCGAGCAAACTCATTAATATATATATTTATATATGTTTGATGTTTGGTGGAAGAGGTCTCACCTCTTCTTTTTTTTTTTTGATAAAATGAAATTCAAATTGAATTTAAATTTCAATTTTAAATTTATTTGATTTTTAAAATGATTTTTTAATTATTTTATTATTTAATATTAATTAATCTAATTAATCAATATTAATCTAACACCCAAAAAATTAAGGTAATTTTAAATTTAATTATCTTATTTGAATTTGATTTTATGATAAAATTGTTTGAGTGTTATTTTAGATAATTGGAGGAAATTGTTTGAATTTGTGGAAATTAAGACTAATTAAGTATTCATTGGAAGAATATTTAATTAATTATTGAAATTGAAATATTTTTTGGTGTTGTTATAGATTTGATGAAGATTAAGGATATTGGTTAATTATATATAAAATTATGGAAGGATAAAAGTAATTATATTATTGGAGATAATATAATTATTAAAAATATTATATAATTATGTTTTGAAGAGAGAAAAGTGATGTGGTGGGAGATAAGTAGAAAAAAGTGATTGTTTGAGTTATTAAATGAGGAAAGAGAAAGATTTAATGGATTTTGAAAAATAAATGAATAAAGAAAATAAAAGAGAAAAAGTGATTTGATAGGTATTTAAATGGAGAGACAAATTTTTGGAAAGGAAAAAGGAAAAGGAAAAAGAAAAAATAATAATAAATATTAATAATAATATTATTGATATTATAATTAATTTCACCTCGTGCTACGTGCAAGACCATTCACTATTCACTTTCTTCTTCACAAGAAAACCCTAGGTGTAGTTGTCGCCCACCTTTCTCTATTCACCGTTCGTCCAACCGTTCCTTCTGCGACAAAGCCGATCGTCAACTCGCAATCGTTTTGCAAGCTGATCAATTTTGTCGTTTCTCGTTTGCATCCCTTCATGTGTTCTTCTCCTTTTTTCATTTTCCTCGTCTTCTGTGAAGCCCTGAGTTACATCACGAAGTCTTTGATTAGCATAGATCTCTGATCTCCTATCATCGCCAAATGAGCCAAGAGTCACTCCTCGAGCCACCTTCGGTCTATTTTCGCTTAGATCCAGGGCAGCCAGTCGCGTTTCTTCATCTGAGCTGGTCTTCTACTTCATAAGTCGTCCACCTCACTGAGCCACACACCCGATTCATCCAAGCCTAACCAAGTCGTGCATCCTTCAATCTCTTTCAAGCCGGAAGTCTTCTTTTGGATCATTTTCAGCCATATTTGAGATTCTTTTGATAAGGTTTTGTTCAGATTTTGGGTATGTCCATCAAGTAAATTGATTTTGGATTAAGTGAGATTACTTTCTAAAATTGGATTATTTTCTTGAGGGTGTGTTTGGCAAATTTGTGGAACAATTGTTTGGTGGAATTTTTCCCCAACCAAGATTTAGTTGGTTTCAACCTCAGTTTGGGTAAGTTTGGATATTGGATACCTTAGAAGATAAATGGGATGTACAAAATTAATAATTTTAATTTTGTTATGGTTAGGACTGTGTTAATTGGGAATTGACTGTCAACAGGACTTTAACTAATCTCAAGGTAAGAGATTCTACTATGAGACCCTCGACATTAGATTAAAGAACTTGCATCTGTGTTTTTCCTTATTATGCATTAACGTAACCATGATGCATGATGTGACTGTTAGGGATGACTGATATTGATGGCTACATAAATAACCGTTATGTATGATTGAGATATATATGACTTAGATATATGATGACCATGACAGGTTATGAATGAGATATACTATGATTGAGATATGATATTTATGATACGCTACATGTATAGGCTATGGTGTTCTGTTAGCTTTGTTTGTTAGAGTCGTACCATATATGGGTATCCCTCAGGATCGTCACCTATTTATGCCTGTGTGACTAGCTTTTATGAGTAATTCGACTAGATCACTGTCAGTCCAACTCTCTTAGGGTGTTTCCTTCAGGTTCATCGAGAGCTTAGATATGTCCATACAGGATCACTAGATAGAGTGCATTTTGGAGCAAGATAGTTATGTTGTAATTTCTTACAGGACCCTAACGAAAAGTTAATAGACACCTAGCGAGACTATTAGTGTGTCCCTCACTGAGTATATGTTTATACTCACTCTTTCTATGCTTAATTTTTCAAGCAAAAGTAGAGGTAAAGGTAGAGGAAAGCTGGTGAATGACAAGAAGTAATCGTGGTTCGCCATGGGGAAAAATTTATGTTTTCTTTCGTATTTATATGTTTTTAGTATTTGATTTACAGTATTTTATTTCTAAATTCATGAGTACTCTTATGATTTTTTTAATTGTAATTAGGACTCGAACTAGAATTTTATTTATTATTATTTTATTTATAATTTATAAATGAATATTTGAAGTGTTTTCTTTCAAATTTAGTATTTTCTTTAAATAAAAAGGTCTTTATTTGTTTTAGTGATATTGACCTCACCTTAGTATAAAGAGTTGGGTCGTTACAATTAATAAAATAATATTAAATCAAATCCAGATCAATCTAATTGAATTATTTCGAATCTATATTCAAATTTTTCGATATTGAAATCTTATTTAGATATCATTTGTTTCTCAAAACTCATCAATAATATTAAATATTTTTAACAAAATTAATTCGAACTATTTAGAAATTTTCAATTACCCTCTTCTAAATTTTATTACTGTAATGAGCTTGTAAAGGGACCTAGTGGACATATAGATCATGGACTCCAACGATCTAAGATTAACTGACTAAAGACTTTTAGACCAAACTAATCAACATTCGTTAACCAACGGGTCATTCCACTAAAGTCTCGTAGTTGCACTCCCCTCACTATAGATATATTTATGTACATCGGATATAACCATGATCAGTAAATTAACTCTTCACAAGTTTCTCATAAACTCAACTGAGTCAATTTATTGTTTTACCCTTGAGATTACTTCTTGTTCCTTAAGTGCCACTGATCCTCTAGTGAACAACTGGTTTAAGGTCCAACCTATAAATTGAATCCCTCTCTAGCCAATGAGAGGGTGGGACCCCTTGTCCAAGACTTAGATTTAGCGCATAAAGGAATAATCTATCTACTGACTCTAATGAGGTTAGGAGTGAACTCCATCTTGCACCCTATGTCTTGATAACGTGAAGAAATGATTGTTATTATAGCTCTTTTTATTATAATAGTGGGGTAAAATGTATAAGAAGAAGATCAGAATGCATAACTCTTGTTGTAAATGCATAAATATTTAGAAATATGGCTTACATAAATTTTGTTCCTGTTTTACACGGTTACCATGTTTAAATGCAAGACAAGTGGGAAAAGAAGAAAGGAGCAGTTCAAACTTGATATCTCGCGCAAAGGCAATACGACAAATCGAGCTTGGCGATTAATAATTCTATGCGATGAACCTAACCATAACGCGAGGAAAGCTCACAAAAAGACAAAAATGGTAGTTGGAGTGATGTGACTTCATAGGGGGGCAGATTACAACGCTGCACATTCAAAGGAACAGAGTTTTTCCTTTGAAAAAGTAGCCCATAATAAACACTGCATCTACACCAATAAAGGGGGGAGAGTGGTCCGAATAGGCTTGGAGCATGAAGAGGCCATAGAGAGAGACTCAAATGATCGGAGAAAATCACAGAGTAAGAAATAGATCGAATAAAACACCCAAAGATTAAACAACCATGATAAAAGGAAAGATTATTTGTTGTTTATCTCTTAGCTTGTAATATTACGTTCCATTCTTCTGTCTATCCATTTTGTTATTTCATTGTAGTACATGTATCATCCATATTGTACAGTAACCGTAGGCCCATATTCTTTATACGTAGATTGCATGTTTGTGCTTTTTCAATCTTCCTTTTCTTAACATCTCACCCATTTTCATGTTATTAACTGAGAAGAGTGTGATAAGTTCTTGATAAGGAGTCGAACTTATAATTCTTGTCGCATTAGTTGAGCTATATTCATCACTTGGCCAATGTCAATCGCTAACTACTCGAGAGGACAAGTAGAAAGAATAGGACTAGCACGCACAAGGAGGAATTTGGAGATAAATTTCACCTTAGCGAGGTAGCTTCCAACATTTATATCCCGAAAGGTGAACAAGTGTGGACAATAGGTGTTGAGAGGTAACCGTCCTTAAACGTGAAGCCTTATAAGTATTATAAGTCAAGTTCTCTAGGTATAATTTGTCTAAGCAAGCATAGTCATTTGCATCTCGAAAGGTGAACAAGTGTAGCATTTAAACACTTCGAGAGAAGGTTGCCTTAATCAAGTGCCCATTATGCAATTATAACGTGTTAAGGTTATCACAAAATCTAAGCAATTGATAGCACATAGAATTTCCTTCAACTTTCATTTGCATACAAGTTAGATCATTTCACTTCTCCGAGGTTAATTTACTCTCTCTGCGTAAGTCTCAAGCTATAAATAATTAGTTATAGTTAGCATTACATTCTTTCAATTTAATTGTCATAACGCCTTAATGCTAAAGTAAAATCTTGAACTAACATCTAAAACAATTCCATGTTTTCAAACTTGTATTCAGCAAGAACTTAAAATCTATGTGGTGAAGAAGTAGATGAGAGCATTTCAAATGATGATCATTCTCGTGACTTATAGCAAGAGAGCAAATGTAAGCAATATCGAAAGTCATGATGAGTATATTAAGCGCAGTGACCTAACTTAGTGAAGTATTGCGATGATGGTCTCTCAGCATGAAGTTATTAAGTCCTTGTAATAGAAATTATACACAAACCATATTCCCAGCTATCTACCCAGTCTTACCCTCAAAATGGGAGACATATTGGGCCATTGCTGATGAGCTATCCTCACCTATGCAGATTTGAGGATAATCTCATGTGAACAAGAGTTCATAGTTAGGTCAGAATTAAGGTTAAGTTACCTAGGACATCAAATTAAAAGAAATACTCACTTTTAAGAGATCAATGATGTTATAACGTAAAAGTGACTATTTAATGGTCCAGACTTATGCAAACTCTTCACATAAGATGTCCACACTTTAATGTCTTTATATGAACAATTCAGGATAACATCGTTTGTACTAACTACAAAGTAGGTTGCATCCATAGTGTTACTAGAATAAGGCGTCCAACCTTATTCATATACTATTAGATCGTTTATGCTATAAACTCTAACTGATCCACATTTATGTCTCTACATAAACTTTAAGTCTACAAGATAGCCTCGAAGCCTTAGTTTATTAGATTATTCAAGATTATAGTATTCTATTTCACTAATCAATAATTAAATAATCACATTATTGAATGTAATTTACAAACTACGAGTTTTAAGACACAAATTCCAACAACAAGCTTATAAAGCTAAAAAGAAATCCTTGAAAATATTAATGAAAATCTATTTGATCAATACAAACGATTATGAGACTATTGAGGACCTGAGATTGTTGAATGAGGGTTCCACCTTTAAAATAAACTTATGATAGGGTATATGAGAATTCTCACCCCATATTCAAACGGATGTATATATGCTTTAAAGCATGTAAAGAAGGGTTTCTTAATGGATGTTGTTCCTGTATAGGATTAGATGCATGTCATCTCAAAGGGCCATGCCAAGGGAATTTGATGGCTGCATTGGGAATAGACGTAATGATGGCATATACTCTATTGCATGGGTTGTGGGAGAGGTAGAGACAAGAGATAGTTGGACATACTTTCTTTCCCTCTTAGAAGATGACTTAGGAAACTTCCACTCTAAAGGATTTACTTTCATCGCATACCAACAAAAGAAAACTTTATTTATGATTGTTCCATTTCTGAAAGATGACTTTTTAACCATTTACATGTGTTTGTTTGATTGTTTTTGTTTAGGGTCTTGTTTCAATTTTTGATGACATATTTCTAAACATCGATCATAGGTTTTGCATGAGACATTTGTACAACAATTTTCAAAATTAGTTTAAAGGTTTGGGTTTGAAAAACATGTTTTGGGATGATGTAAAGGCCACTATAAAACAAGAGTTTGACAATATTATGGAAGAAATTGGTTAAAACGAAGTATTGGTCTAGACATGCATTTTCAACATGAGTTAAATGTGATATTCTTTTGAACAACATTTTCAAATGCTTTAATGTCTACGTTTCACAAGCAAGGGATGAACTAGTAATCCAAGCAAAGGATGAACTAGTAATCCAAATGCTTGAGACTATTTGAAAACTTGTTAGTTCTAGATTATCAAAGAAGTGTGAGTTATATAGTGGTTTGGAAGGAGAGTTCAAACGTCGAGTGCAAAAAAAAATTGGACAAATGTAAGGCCTAGTCTAGAAATTGCACATTAAAATGGGCTGATGTGAGACTCGTGCCTCAAAAGAAGGGGTAAAACGTGTGTAAGGATCTTAAGTAGTCATATGGAATCTGGGGCAAGATTGAAAACAAAACTATAATCTCAAGGTCATCTCACTGCTTGTTCGATCTAGATGAAGGACAAAATGCTTAAGAAGTTGGGAAATCAGGCAATCTTAGGGCCAAGTTCGACCGAGATTGAACGTAGAGAAGAAATTCTAAGGAGATCTTAGGCCATCTTAAGGATGAGTTCGACCGAGACTGAAGGTAAACGAGAAAATTTGAAGGATCTTTTGGCTGTGTTTGACCAAGACTGAAGGCAAAAGAAGTAGACATTTTGATGCTAGAAGGGTTAGGCATTTTGGTGTAACGAGATCAGAGAGTCGATGAAGATAATCTTAGGATTTTAAAGGAATGTCTAATCTTAAGTTGACATGTGAAGTGAAAGTAGGACATGATAAGCTAAGAGAGGCTTAAGTGGTGACTAATCAGATTAAAAGATTAGTATAAATAAGATTGAAAGGATTAAAGAAGGTGTTGTTATTATGTTAAGTTGTCAAGGAAGTACTAAGTGTTGAGCTGCTTGTTGAGAAAGTGCTAGGCGAGAAGGAGCTGAAGTTAGACTTTCTGAAAGGAACGAAACTAAGTATTTTATGAGTGACTTTTATAAGTAAAAGAATATTTCGTGAGTGACTTTCATAAAGAAAATATGTGTTTTGAAAGTATTTTTTCCGAGTCTATAATAATGCATAACGCGTTCTGTATGTCTATATATTGTTTTGTTGATGTTGTTATTTGAAAAGAGAAAATTATTGATTTATATGTGATGATTGTGATGATTGTGTGCGAATAAACCATAAGTCTTAATCTTATTTAGCGAGCTATTATTACATGGTGTGCACGTATGTGTAAAGGAGTCGTGTGGATGACCTGTGCAACGAGAAATGAACCAGGGAAATTCCTGGATGCTTTTGATGAAGTGAACATCACAGTAGTCTAAACACAAGATGTTGATGAGAGTGAATCCCAATAGTCTTGTCGAAGAGAATGGTTCATGTTCTTGGTGAAAAGGAATAAGAGGAAGTTAATGTGTGATTTATGAAATGAGGCGTTGAGAGCCTATGTTTATGAAATAAAAATGAATTTATGTGATTGATTTGTATTTTCAAAAAGATATTTCTAAACTCTCACTCACTAAGTCTTGAACTTGCACTTTAAGTTTCCCTTCCTTAGGTTATCAGGCGTTACGACCAGGTAAACAAGGGTAAGACAAGTTGTTATTCGTTGAGGTGAGCAAGCTAGACGTTTGAGTTAAAGAGCTGTGTTAAGGGCGGAAGAGTCTAAAGTCTTCATTTTAAGTCTTGTTATAAAGAAAGCATGAATTATGTTTGTATTTGGTGTAAAATGTTAAGTTAACAAAGAAAAGAAGTTGTGTTTATTCTACTACATTGTTCTATGCTTATAGCTTAGTAGTTAAAGAGCTTAAGTAAAGCAATGTTAAGTGAGTTAAGTTGGTTGTTTAAGTTATTTCTGATATGTTGTGAAAGTCTCCTGAGTTCAAAGTTGAAGCTTTTCGTTGAGATTGGTTTAAGAAGTTGTTCCTCTTGCTAAGACATTCAGCATTTATCAAGAGTTGTGATACGCGTTCGGTGTTTAGATAGCACGCCTCCACTAGGTTGGATAAAGTGACTTTTGAGGTGGGGCGTGATAGCTAGAAACATGATGTTTGAGGTAGAAAGGGGCATTTCTCAATATAAGGTGGACTTGAATGAAAAAGCTTGTAGTTGTAAATCTTGAGATTTAATGGGCATACCTTGTGTTCATGCTATACAAAGTATCTATTACCTAAAAAAAACCTAAAGAGTTTCGCTAGAAGAAATCTAGCATTTAATGTCGGTTAAATCGACAGTAAATGATCTTTAGTATCGGTTTTCAACTGATATCTATGTTAGCATTATTAAAGGTCTTTAATGTCGTTTCAACTTTGATGTCGTTAAAGGCCTCATTAATGTCGGTTTAGAAATGACATTAAAGGTCTTTAATGTCGTTTCTAAACCGATATTTTTTATGGTGTTATTGAAGATCTTTAGTGTCGATTGGCATTTGATGTCATTTTAAAACTGACATTAATGAGGACTTTAATATCGTTTTTAAACCAACATCAATGAAACTCTTTAATGTCTATTTTAAAACGAGATCAAAGCCTTGTTTGATCCTTTTTTAAAATTTTTATTTTTTAAAAAATTATTGCATTGTTGTCCATTTTTATGCTATCGAAACTAACATTATTTGTCATAGATTACTACATGAAATGTTCGTCATTGAATATTATAAAAAATATGAAAAAAAAATTGTTGCACACTTGCTAGCTATAGAATGCCTACTACTCCATGGCAAATCTTATATATTATTTCTATTTCACTTGCAAGGCAGAAGATCAACACCTACAAAACCAACATACACTTTCACAGTTCCATGGCAAACCAATAATATTTCTAGCTATAGAATTCAACACCTAAAAATCCTACAAAATCAGCATACACTTTTCCACAATTCCATGGCAAACCAATAATATTTCTAGCTATAGAATTCAACACCTAGAAAATCAACATACACTTTACCATAACTCCATAGCAAACCAATAATATTTCTAGTTATAGAATTCAACACCTAAAAAATCATCATACACTTTTCCACACTTCCATGGCAAACCAATAAAAAATAGTGATTGCACGCTTACTAGCTGTAGAATTCCTACTCTCCACAGTAAACCTTATATATTATTTCTATTTCACCTGCAAGGCAGAAGATCAACTCCTAAAAAATCATAATACACTTTCCCACACTTCCATGGCAAACTAATAAAAAATAATGATTGCACGCTTGCTAGCTAGAATAACAACTATTCCATGGCAAATCTTATATATTATTTCTATTTGACCTGCAAGGCAGAAGATCAACACCTAAAAAACCAACATACACTTTTCCACACTTCCATGGCAAACCAATAAAAAAATTGTTGTACTTTTGTTAGCTATAAAATGCCTACTACTCCATGTCAAACCAATAATATTTCTATTTCACCTACAATGCAAAAGATCCAACACCTAATATACCAGCACACTTTTCCACACTTCCATATAATACTACAGCAAATACACATCATCCAACACATATATATAATCACATATCAATAAACACACTATATGCAACCACGGTAAGTGAAAACTCAAAATCTAAAAATAATATGTAAGATCATGATATATTACAAAATTAAAGTATGTGTACAACAAGTTCCTCCACTAACTAAAGTATGTACAACAAATACACATTTTCACACTTCCTTATAGTACTACAACAAATACACACTACAGTAAAAAAAAATTACAATACAATACCTACTTCAAAAACTGCAAGTAAAAAGCTACAAGCAGAAAAACCCAAAAGTAAAGTATGTACAACAACCAGTTCCTTCACAAACTAAATTCAACTAGTAATTTATATATTACAAAAAAAAACATGTAAAATCTTACACAAATCGGCTAACAAAACTTGCCCATTTTATTCTAATCTAGTCAATCTCCTCTTGCCTCTATGCATTTATGTGTTGTGACTAATGCATCTTATAAAATAATATTTTCATCATCAGCTAAGTTAACAAAAGAGTCTATATTGTATATAAGTAAATCGTAAGTAAACTTACAATCCGAGAGACACAATCTCAAGTAGCCTCATCAAAATAATCATTGTTCTTTCGTTTTCGTGCTTCTTTCCAAAAGTTTAATAATAGGAAACATCACGTGTTATATTCTGCAACCAAAGATATATACTTAAATAGCATAAACATATTAAGATAAAATATTTTATTCAATTAGAAAGGCTCACTACTTCGTTGACAAGATTTGCATATCCCTTACGAGCAATGTGATGATTGTATACACATTTTGACCTTCTTTCCCTTTGAATACGACTATAATTATCCTGTACAAAGCATTAGTTTGTAGTTACATACCAAAACAACATTAAAGTTAACATGTGATTAAATTTATTTACCTTCCATTCTTCAGCTAGTCTAGCATCCACAAAGGATTTCCAATCTTCTTGATTAATTTGATAATAAATTTTAGGAAGAAATTGCAAACATAATGGTTGATCCTTAAATGAAAGTATATACTTCTGAGTCAATATGGTTTTGAAAGTTCAATACTTTCTTGATGCAGACATTAGGATAAAATATTTAGCATTAGGATGTAACTTAAACGACATCTACAAAAAAAAGCATATTTAGACTTAGGGAAATTAAACTACATTGTATGATAAATGTAATTATAGAATCCATACCGATATACAATCATACATTTTATCTTTCAACTCATTCGAAACTTGTTTCCAAGATTTATATGTGATAGAAATTTGTTATCGAACGCACACACCAATGTAACTTTGCATTTTCTTAGAAGTGGCTCCTACAGGTTGCTCGTGTTCATTAAATTGAATGGACAACCATTGCCCAAAATTTCTTACTAATGCTAACTTTGACATAGTTGTTGGGCCACGTGGCACGAATGATCTGTTTCTTACTTCAAGAATCATTTGCCTTTCATCCTCACTGCTAATATGTGAATCCTCCATCTATAAATTTGTAAAAAAACATATATATATTAGTAAACACATTAGTGAGCAAAGTAATGACATTTATCATAATCATAAATCTATCATTAGTAAGCAAACATAAATCTATTGTAAAGGAAAGTAAATGACTTACCTTAATAAAACATTTATCACAACCATTACTTATCAACCTATCTACCCTCACAATCATGTCTAATATATGATGAAGTTGTATCATCAATCTCTTGAGGTGTATCAACATTGGGCATCCTTTGAATGACTCCATAACCACACTTTAGAAGTATATCTCCTATTTCATCTTCAAAGAAATCTTCTTCAACAATTCTTTGTGGAGATGTTAAAACCACTGACTATTCAAGATTTAAAGAATCTTTCACATAGAATACTTATTTTTCATGGGAGGCTAAAATAAATGGGTTTGATTTATGTTCAATACGTTTGAGATCCACAATGGTAAATCCAAGCTCGTCCACTTTGACTCCATTTCTATTATCAACTCAATCACACTTAAATAAAACAAAAGATAATTGATAGTAATCAATCTCCCATATCTCTTGTATTATACCATAAAATGTCATATCTGACATGACAAGGTGTTTGTCTTTAGAACTAGATACTTGTATTGTAGTGGTTGTTATACTAACTCCACTATTTTGAACTCTCTTAATATCATCATGCATTTTTGTGTGATAGTAATAATCATTAATCATGTAACCAAAATAAGTGACCACATCTGGAGAAGGTTCGTGAGCTATCCATCTTAAGGAAGGCATGATGGAATTTTTTGGAACTTTGAGAGCAAGAGCAACCTACAAAATATATTGTATCAGATTAGTTTAGATCCAAAATAAACATGAAAGTGTATGATTCTAGTGATTACCCGTGTGGACAACCACCGACTGAATGTGCAATTATTCTCTTCTTGAATCCATTTTTTAGTATGGTAGAACATCATTTACATTCTGAATAACGTAAAGATGAGCTTAATCCAACTGCTTCTTACTCAGTCTCATAAAAGAAGAAGTTGATAATGCTCTATCCACGTTATAATTCGCTTTTATTATAGATGAGTTTAGTCCAATAGAACTAACTCCAACCATAAATTCAGAATAGAACTCTTATAGCCTCTTCAACAATATAATTTTCTATCATACATCCTTCTGGTCGATTTCTGTTTTGCACATAAGTTTTTAAAACCTTCAAGTATTGTTCAAAACGATACATCCACCTTAGATGAGCAGGTCCACAAAACTCAATTTCCTTTATGAGATGCACTACAAGGTGTACCATTATAGTGAAAAATGATGGTGGAAAATATTTCTCTAATATTCCTTGCATTCCTTTTAATTGTGATGAATCAATTGTCTTCTTCCATATAGCATTAAAGAAGCATAGTCGAACAAGTACAAGTCTTACATGTTTCGGTAAAATACCACGAATTGCAACTAATGCATAAGAACGTGATGGTTATGCAACTTAAGTCCGTAGAGTTTCAAATATCTGAGTGAACTTTGAATGTTTAATGAATAGCCTTCGGGTACTTTAGGATCAGAGAGTGTCTTACAAAAACTCATCTTCTTCGCTTGAGATAATGTATAACATGTTTGGAGTAAAAAGATCTTTTTCTCCCCTACTTGAGGGGCTAACTCTGATCTAATGTTCAGTTCCATCAAATCGAATTGGCTATTGATTCCATCTTTCGTTTTACCAAAAATATCAAACAATGTGCCAATGAGATTTGCACACACATTTTTTTCGATGTGCACCACATCTAAACAATGTCGCCCATCAAGGTACTTTCAATATTCTAATTAAAAAAATAGATATTTTCTTCCAATAAGTACCTGAAGAACTCGCTTCACTGATTTTTTCCTTGATAGTTCTCTTACCAAATGAATGTTTGTACTTACTTATAGGTACAAGAATTTCTTCCCCACTCAATGGTTCTGGAACGGATCTTACTTCTTGTGCATCATTGAAAACTTTCTTCTGTCTCCTATATGGATGATAACGTGGTAGAAACTTGCGATACCCAATATATGTCATATTTCTTCCTTTTGGACATGCATGATGTCCTTTGACCATACAACCACACAAGTTGCTATATGTAGGAAAATCATTAATGATCTATAATAAAATAGCTTTGAGCTTGAAACATTGAGCTTGATGTGCATCGTAACATTCCACCCCATCATGCCAAAGTTTTTTCAAATCATCAACTAACATAGCTAAATAAATATCTATTTTATTTTTCGGTTTGGGACCAAATATTAGTGCAGTCTACATAAAAAAAATTCGCTTCATACACAACTATGGAGGTAGGTTGTATGTCACTATCATCACTAGCAAACAACTATATCTATTGCTAAGATATCCATGCAAATTGACCCTATCTCTGGAAAGTGCAACGCAGATTTTTAGGTTCTAACCCAAACTTTGGCCACAAATTGTTTTTTTTTTCAGGATAATGTATCTTTTGGATGTTGTAATAAACCATTTACTTCTTTTTTTATGGCATGTCATGTCAATAACCTTGATGTTTCTTTGCTTCAAAACATTCTTTCAAATCTTGGAATTGGAGAGAAATACTACATGACTTTCATTGGAACATTCTTAACCTCCTTTGAATTTTTAGGAATCTTCCATCTTGACATAACACAAGAGGGGCATACATTTGCATTAGAGAGTTCTTTCTTAAACAAGCAAAAATCATTCCCACGTGCATGGATCTTTTCACACTTCATTCCAAGAGTACACAAAATCTTTTTTGCTTCATAAGTAGACGTAGGGATTTCATTAGGAGTAGGTAAGATGTTAAAAATTAATTCTAACAACTCAGTGAAATTCTTATCACTCCATCCAAATTTAGCTTTCAAATTATATAACTTTATCAATGTAGATATTTTGGTAAAAATTTTAGAATCAGAAAATAATGCATCATTTAGTAGTTTCTCAAAAATTTTTGACTTGTCATCAACATAATTGTGTGCAGCCTCAAACATTCCACTTGTGTCATCAATATTCCTCATCAAGTTCTTCTTTTTCACCACTAAAGACACTTTCATTGTTTCTCTTAATTGGTAGTGATTCACCATGAAAAATCCATACTTGATAACTCTGATCGATGTCGTTAAAAAATAAGTGATCTCTAATTGTATTTACATCTGAAGTCTTTGCATTTACGTACTTTAAACAAGGACAAGTCATGACGTTCGACGTCTTCAAATGTTTCAACCCATTTTTAATAAACTTCTCAACCCCAAAAGCATAATCAGTTGACATTTTATTCTTTTTCATCCACGACTTATCCATATTATATAAGATGCAACTTAATCTAAAAAAAAAAGTAAAAAAAAAATCAACATAATTAAGTAATCTTAAACTTGTGAACTTAACTATAATCTACAATAATACTTACAATCTCAAATTAAAACCAACAAGTTCTATATACACCCAAACAACCAAAATATTCTATATACACTCAAACAGCTACAAAACTCGCAATTGTATCAATCAAGTAACAAGCAAATATCAAAATTAAAACCATCCATAAAGACTAACACAAACTTCTAACCATCATTACGACATATAATTCCAAATGAAGTGAAACAAGACTTTAGGGGTTTCTTATGACATATAATTCCAAACTTCTAACCATCAATATGACATATATCTCACTTCATTTCTTAATTAAAAAATTAAGTAATTTAATTGATATATGTCAATAGCAATACCCCCAAATATTTTAGCCAAAAACTAAACACACTACTAAACTATCTAATAACCTAACTTTGTTATAATATTAAAACCCAATCCAATGAGTAGACCGAAGTTGAACTGATAAAAATATTAACCACACTATATTTTAGAAAATTTATCTTTATGGTACTTTTTTATGGTTGAAACAGTGTTGAAACATATACACAATATCAAATATATAGCACAACAATGTATGAGATACTTCAAAGTCCTACAAGTTCTACATGTTTTACAAATGGCAGAGTATAAAATATTCGAAACAATCTTACAAGATCTACAAATCCAACAGCCAAGCATTTTTATTACCATACACATGATATCAATAATAAAAAATCACAATCACCGATTAAATCCAACAACCATGCATCACAATCATTTAGAAAAGAATAAAAATCAAAGTAAATTTAGGTAGGTGATTTCCAAACGAAACAAGAGCAAGTGAAACTTACATTTTCAACTTCGGAATCGTTCAAGGCGTGCAACTGGTGACACTTCGAATGCATATCTGGCGATGACTTGCAAGGGTAATTATATACCTGATCCAACCTTATATACTAGATCCAAGCTTAGACAAGTGATTTCAAAACAAAAAAGTACTTATATACCAGATTCAAGCTTACACGCGGTGGCGGTCGGCTAGGCACTTGGTGGTGGATTCAAAGACGACTGGGCAGGAAGGATTTCTTGTAGTAGAAGCACGACGACAAAAACTTGAGGGATTAGTTGCGAGCACGACGGCGACTGGGCACAACAATGATTGACGGTTGTTCGAAAGTTGATCGATATAGGGTCACGAATTGAGAAGAAAAGGAAAAAATTGACTTGGAGAGAAGAAAAGAAAAATTCATATTGTGGGCTTGGAGAGAAAAGAGTAAAGTATGAAAGAGATGGAAATTTACTTTTTACAACCTAAAAAAGATTTTTAAAGAAATTAAAAATGGGAAGGATCATTAATGTCGATTTTTACAAAATAAAAAAATTAAAGAAAAATTTAAAAATGGACGGATCATTAATGTTAGTTTAAAAACGACATGAAACACTTATATTAATGTCGGTTTAAAACCGACATCAATGATCCGTCTTTTTAAAAACGACATTAAAGATAATTTTTCATTTTTTCCACCTAACGTTAAAGCCCAGATTTCTACTAGTGTTTGTATATGAGTCTTATCATAAGAAGATATTAATCAACATTTACTCCTACTTCGTTGGACCAGTCAATGGTCTACCATTGTGGCCAAGAACCACATTGGAACCTTTGCTACCATCTAAAATTTGAAGGCCTCTTGGTACAAAAAAAAAAAAAAAAAAAGAAGAAGAAGAAGAAGAAAGAATAAGAGATGTTGATGAAGCCACATTTTCACATAAGAAACAACACATTCAAGTCATTACAAAGTGCAGTCGACAAGATCATGTAAGGTGCCATTAGCACAAAAGTCAACAAAATTATTTTATATGTCTGTTTGTATTTAATGGATTGTTAGTGTTGAAGGACCTAATAGACCTATTCTTTAAAACGTAGGGACTAAAGAGGCTCATTTTTAAAACTCAGGAATCAATCGCATCTAATGATGAATACTCAGGAATCAAATCGCATCTAAAGTTAAGATGACTTTTTTCTGATAATAGGCTACAATATAGCGGTAATAAACATGAATTTTCACAGAATTCAAAAAATTTAATGTGAAAAAGTAAACTTCAACCCAAGAGTATTCTACCATTACACCATCATCAAATTTTAGTATACATATTGATTTTTTTTTTGTATATATTTTTAAAATATATTTAGAATACTCGATAAGTTGAGGGGCACATTCTCCCTTGGCCACCCATGATAAATTTGATAGGTTTGCGAATTATTTAAAGAAATTAATTTTTAGAAAATAATCCTATAACATTTTATTAAAATAATCCTATAACATTTTAAATTGGAAAAAATTAGAGAGGAAATTTTAATAAATTTGTTTTTCCATTCATGGATTCGCTAGTGACAATGATTTCATAAACACGATATTCCTTTGTTACCCAACAAATAAAAGAATCTAGCTTCTATCAAAGTAATAAAAAATATAACAAATTACACATGCTGAATGTTACCCAGAAAAAAACATTGATAACATCTTGATACATTTCATGGACAAAACTATAATATCAAGTGCCTAACAAAGAAGCCCGACAAATGCCTCTTGAAGTATTTTTTAAAAATCAAATTCCAAGAACGAAGATTGAAAATAAGATGAGAAGGTATACAATTATGTATGCAAATAGTTCCCAAAGTAACAAATTGAATTGAGGATGGAATTCAGTGTACTTTGGAATGTATTTGAGTACATATGATAGAGATTAGAGAGGTTTGCACAATATCTCACAAGTTTTGTTTAAATCTCTTATCTATAAAATTACATCTTCTTTAAACTTCCAAGTCGATTGCATAACAACCAACGGAAGATTAATTAAAATCTCAAAGTGAAAGTAAGGTTGACAAACTCACAAATACTTTAAGCATAGTGTAGATTAACGCCTAAGAATTTTAATTTCAATGCTCACACATAATACTTATGTGAACTTTACAATTTGATCAAATCAAATGTAAAATGTAAAATCTAATATCAAATATATCTTAATAATCATTTCACAAACAAATAAATCACATATATGGTTCTAATAAAGCTAGTACTCACATTCTCCAAAATTTAGTTTTAAATACCACAATAATATGTAGGTTCTTTATTGTTCTTAGTATTCCAACGAATCATCTCTAATCTCTAAGTGGTAGAGATTCATTTTGATAACATGTTATAAAATAGAGAGAAAAAAGAACAAACCTAAAAAATGTAGCAAATATGGAGAGAAGAAAGTATAAAGAACAAATGTATCATTCTAAATTAAGGTGTGTTTACAAATAATTAAGGTTTGAGTCCTGAGGGTATATGTTAAAAGAAACAAAAAAAAAAAGTAATATGAATGGCAAATAATGAGTTAAAATATTAATTAGGTGATGAAATGGAATGTGTGAGTTTATAACATATCTATTTATAATATCTATTTTTAAATATAATAATAGGGTGATTTAGAAAAGGAGGCATTCTCGTAGCCCTTCCCCTTTTTTTCCCTATAAAACCTAACTTTTCCTTTTCCATTAATTTCAACTCAAAAAAAAAAATTGTGATTTTGATGGGTTTTGATTTGTATTTGTTTGATGTGATTCATTCTTAATCCATTATGTTTTTTTATAGGATTTTGATATCAGAATTATTTATTCGTAACTCTCTAATTATCATTATTTTTGGATTTTGTTGGATTTTGATTGGTGAAAGACACAAAGGGTACCGAACTCACTCATATGATACCACTTTTATTCTACTTTCTTGTTTATTGCCTTGATTTTAATTGTGTTAAATATTATGTTTTCCTCTGTTTTGTGAATGTTGCTATTGAGCTTGTTGTTATTCTTATTTTGATGTTGGAAATTTTATTATTATTATAATTATCATTTTTTAACTAAATATTCGACAACAATAATAATCACCCTAAAAATAATAACAATAATAATAACAACAATATGTTTGTAAGAAAAGTAATATATGACAAATTGGAGGAACAATTTTTTATTTTATTTTAATATTATTATAATATTTATGATTCATGAAAGACATTATAAATATTTAGTTTATTTAGAAATTAAAAGCTTTTTTTTAAAGACAGTAAAAAAAATTGATTCTTCTTTTTTTATTATTGTTATTATTGCAATAAAACATATTTCCTTACAATTTTTTTTTTGTTAAATATCAGTTGTGATTGATTACCTACAATGGACATAGTGGTATTTCAATATTATAGGAATGGAAATATTATTAATGGGTCATCTGGAATTGAATATGACATTTTACCATGTCTGGACATAAATTTTCTCCGTCAAATTGAATTCAACCAATTTATTGAAATATTATGTGATGCATTGTCTATTGACAAAAATGATGGGATAGAGATAATGTTTAGGTATGGTAGTTACATGACGGGGTCCATGTTTTACATTTCCATCTCTTTACGTAGTGAACCTGACTTAAAGTTTATGATGAGCAATACTCCACCCCTTCCACACTCATGGAACTTTATATTTCTCAACCAAATTTGTAATGTTCAGCTCCAATGATTGAATATATTTACAAGTTTGAAACTCACAATGAGGAATATGATTGTTCCTACCTCACTATCGCTACAAATGCAGAGGTGGATGAAGTAGATGATGATGGTAGTGATATAGGTTAGCCACCTACTGAACTATTCGTTGTTCATGATGTCACTGAAACATTCAACCAGATAGATTTAAATGAAATGAATAGTAGCTTCAATAATAATCTTGATGAAGAAAATTTAGAATCTGAGCATTTGATGGTTAGTATGTTATTTAATTCAAAAGAGGAATTGAAGAAGCAAGTAAAAAGATACATAATCATGCGACACCAAGACTTCAAAGTCCTTAGTAAAAAAAGAATGTTTGGGTTATAAGGTGTATAGAGTGATTTGGGAAAAGGGGGTGATTTTAAAAAAAAATAGGAAAAAAAGGATATTTTCAAAACTATTTTGGTAAAAAGGGTGGTTTTTTTGGCATTTTGTGAAATGGGTCACACTATCTATAAATTATTATTATTGTTATTGTTCTTATTTGTTGTAAATAATAATAATAATAATAATAATAATAATAATAGTAATAATACAAGTTTTATGGTTTGATTTTTTCTTCTTCTTCAATTCTTTTTATAATAATAAGAAGAAGGAATAATAATAATAACAACAATAATAATAATAATAACAACAACAATAATAATACAAGTATTATGCTTCCAGTTTTTCTTCTTCTTCAATTCTTCTTTTATAATAATAATAATAATAATAATAATAATAATAATAATACAAGTTTATGGTTCGGCTTTTTCTTCTTCTTCAATTCTTTTTTATAATATAATAATAATATTATTATTAAGAATAATAATAATAATAACATTAATATTATTATTATTAATAATAATAATAACAACAACAATAATAACAACCCTAAAATAGACACTTATATGTCTATTTTAGGGTTCGATGAATACTTCTATGTAATTGTTTTATTTCATCCTGGCACCACAGGTATGGACGTATGACAAATTTCCTATTCTAGCACCACAAGTACCACTTGAGGTGTCAGTTGGTCGACTTTTGAGTTTCAGGTATTTTTTTATGTATATATTATTTTTTTAAATAAAATTTGCACTATCTATAACTTATTAATGATTTCTTTCTCACATTAGATGGAGCGGTGTTATACCTTCATCAGAACTGTCAGCAAATATGTTGCTGACCTATCCAATGATTTTTGATCAGCTGATCAACTCTCAGATAGTAAAATATTATACAATGTTGTCTAGGTATGTTTTTTGTTGCTTACTTATGTTTGTTTTTTTAACAGATTAATTGGACACCATACACGCCCCACATTATGACATTGCTTCCTCATCAATGTCATAATGGTCAAGCGGTGTGGACATAGGTGGGTCATATGATTTACTTTCATCTCGTTGAGAAGCATCAACCAGATCGTGTATTGCGACAGTTCAATATGCTACAAACGCCACCAGAATTTTGCTCCACAGATCAGGGCCTACACCAAATTGATTTAAGGGGCAAGCACGGTCAAGATTGGAGTAGGATTCATGCGGAGCATATAGCAACGTGGCATTCACGAAATAATTTTTGTGCCGAAGCAACACACGAGCCGACAGTATAGATAACTATTTTTCTGGTACTCGTCGATTACCAGACACTTCATCACACCTGATGGTGCTTATTGTTATCGCATGGTAATAATTTTAATATGATTTATAAATTTAATACAAGCATAAACATTTTTTTATTATATTATTTACAATCATTGAGAATAATTTTATTCAAGACGTATGTCGTGTCTCCGTGGAAAACAATTTGAAATTTTCAAACCAATGTGTGACGAAGTCATGGAAGATATATAACAACTTGTTCAACAGACTCGACGACTAAATGTTGCTGACACAAATCGTAGACGCATTTGACGTAGACGACGACGACAAGGCGATGATATCGTAGAGGGAGATGAAGAAAATTCTTAATTTGTATAATTTAAGTGTTATTTAATTTTTAAAATTTGCTAGAACTTTATTCAAGTTGTATAAATTAAAATTTGGACTTTTTAAAATTAATTATAAATTAAAAGTTGCTAAAATGTGATTTAGATGTAGGAATCTTAATAATATCAAAATATAACATTCTTTTTAAAAATAGAGCACCAAATATAAGAATTACAAGAGTTAAGATAAATAGAGCACCAAGTATAAGAATTACAAGAGTTAAGATAAATTTGTTTGTTGGATATCACCGAGGTAAATAATGGAAAATTGACTAGTACCAATACAATTAAGTATTCTCTTATAAAACTAGCATATTAAAAAAAACGTTCAAAACATTTTTTTCTCGATCTATCTTAAGCCACGAGATTTACTTAATAAATAAAAAAAAATCAACTTATTGATTGATTTGTGATGCATTTCGATAGAGATTGTACAACATTATTTTCAAATATTCCTAAGTTTCATACCAAATATATCTTATATAATATGTGAAAAATATAATTAAATTTGTAAAACTGAACTCAACGGCGTTATTTCATAATATTGTACAATTTATGAGATTTGCTAAGGCTATGGGATGGGATCTATTGCATAGGATTGGAATTTACATTAACGTCCATTTCAATAGGAAGCCTATTTCATTTATTTATATTTATGGGTCTTTAAGTCATATAGCCTAAATTGCTATATGATATTACATGAAAGACCTAACTTTCTAATAATTTTCACAAAAGGCCTAAATGGGCCAATATATTTCACAAATATAGGCCCAAATTACTTCTTCACCTATTCAGTAATCCAAAACTGCATTACAGTGGGGCCTATTAAAAAAAATGAATGAATCATCGGTTGTACAGTTTTGAAAAGTATTGGAAAGCTTTAATACTTTCCATATACCAAAACTGCATTACTTTCCATATACCATTTTGGAAAGTATTGAAAAGCTTTAATCCATTTTACTTGCCGAAGACAAAAACGATAGGGAGAGATTTATCGACAGAAAGTTTGAAGACAAAGAAGACATTCGACTGCCGACCATTGTGAAGAAATATCCTCGAAACTTTGAAGAAATTTTGAGGTTAGCTTTGTTAAATAATACATTAGGTATACTAGGTATATTGAAGATATTCAGATTATTAGGCAAAGAAACTGTAATTTAGA
>JBBPDI010000029.1:10927367-10945999 GCA_037974545.1 Cucumis variabilis | reverse complement strand
ATATGAGATTAATTGACTAAACTCATTAACCACATTAATCAATATTCGTTAACTGTGTGTACACTCCACTAAAGACTAACATGTGAACTCTTCTCACTGTAGATATATTTTTGTGTCCATGAATATTGACCAATAACAACAAGTTAGTCCTTCACGAGTGTCCGTAACACCACCTGGGTCAATTTACCATTTTACCCCTAGGTTACCTATATCCTTAAATACCATTACTCCTTCAATGAACAACCTATTTATGGTCTTACCAATAAACAAAAATCCTTCTTGTGCCATACAGAGTGTAGGGCCCTTTGTTCAAGACTTGGAGACACCACTTAAGGGAACACTCATCTACTTACCCTAAAGTAGAAAAGGATTGAATTCCGTCTTGTGTAATTATGTTTCCAGCTTTCCACTCGGTCTTGTCTCCAAAATTATAAGCTTATTGATTTGATGATTTGGCCACTCTCACTTGTATAAATCAAAGAATAATCCCTTGCGAACAGGAGTTCATAACATACTCAGGATTAAGACTAAGTTACTTAGGTCATCTTAGTAAAATACAAACCTAACTAGTTAACGGAGTTACATCTAGTGGTTACTATTTCACGGTTCGATCTTATGCAAACTCATTGCATAGGATACCTTGACTTGCATGTCAACTACACGAACGCGTTGGATCACTGTGTTTGTATCAAATACAAAGTGAGTCGTATCCATAGTGTTGCCAGGATAAGGTACCCAACGTTATTCCTATACTATAGACCCTTTAAGCTGATCTCGAATATTGATCTCTGTATGTCTCTACATATTGTTCAAAACTCATTAAACAGCTTAGAATGTTAGTTTATTGGATTTAGGTTATTTAGACAAAACTAATATTATAATCAATAATTATTATTATAATAATAACACTTTATTAATAACGGTCAATGAATTATATTACGAGTTTTAGGACATAAATCCCAATAGATTTGAGGCTGTCCATTTAAATATATAAACATAGACACATTGTCACATTATTGTTTATATTTACGTTGCATATTATTGTTTAATAGAATCAAGTCCTCAACTGAGTGCATATTCTATAGTAGGCTTCATTTCAGGAATGATATTCTGCTTGTTAGTAAATACATTTCACGAGTTAAAAGAAGTTGTAGAAGAGAGAACTAAATTATACCAGTTTAAAAATAGGAAAATTATATCAAACGACAAAAACATTTAGAAAAAAACAGCCAATGGTACCAATTTTTTGTATATTGCGAATATAGAAAAATTAGTGATATCAGATGACTATCAGATGATGATCATAAGGCTATCAGAGGGCTATTAGACGGTAATCATATGGTTATCAAAGAATAATCACTTTTAAGTTTGCTACTTTTGCAAATTTAGAAAATTTTGTGACATGTACTCTATTATCATAATTTATTTGCTATTTTTGCAAAAGCCCCTTAATAATACACCTTTCATTCGATAGTTTGAAAAAAAATTAAAAAATAAATCTAAAAATAATTATAAAAGGCCAAAAAACATTAAGATTTTAAACTCAACTAAAAACTTAACAAGTGTGCAAATGATTTAATGTTTATAGTCAAAATAAGAAACAAAAAAAGATGAATATTTTCGATTGATGTTTTAGTTGATAAAGGAATTTTAAAATTTGACTTGAAAATTAAAACTAAATATAAAATGATTAAAAATCAATAATTATGAAGTTTTCTAAACGTGAATTTTTAAAAATAGTATATTTTACAAAATATCTACATCCTATAGCAAATTCTATCATTGATAGTCCAATATTGATATGCTATAGCGACAGAAGACTATCAGTGATAGAATTCAAAATTTTGCTATAACTTGTAAATATTTTAATTTATTTTGCTATTTTTAAAAATATCCCTTTTTTAAATTAAAAGATAAATCAAATTCAGTTATAAATAATTTAATTTCTAGATGTGTTTGTAAAGTTTATAATTAAACCCAATTTGTCTACATAATGTATAAATTCAAATTTTAGAGGGCAAAATATATGTTTGGGACAGTTTAGCTAAATTAACTGTGACTATAAATTTAAATTTGAAAAAATTAATTTATAAAATTTAATAACAAATAAAGAAGGGTAGAAATAATACTTTTGTACAATGTACATCACTTTATTTTGTTGAGGAAAATTTTCAAAAATAGAAAATTTTACAAAAATAATTACAACTTATAGTAAATTCTATCATGATAGTCAAAGATATACTATAATGATAAAAGACTATTATTGATAGAATCCAAAATTTTGCTATAGCTTGTAAATATTTTAATTTATTTTGCTATTTTTAAATAGGTTCCTTTTGTTAATCTAAACGTTTTTTTTTGTAGAGTGTCAACCTAAGTGTAACCACCCAACTTTTCGAATTAAATTGAGATCATTACATTAACACAAGACTCATCCTTTAAACATAAGATTTTATAAATTAAATAAAAAATTTCAACAAGCATCGAAGAGTCTTTATTCGGGTCTTATTTCAAACAAAATTTTAAGAGTTTAAAAGTATTGTTTATAAAAGTCAAAAAATAACAGTCGTTCAATTATGAAATCCAATCCAGTCTCAAATACTAAAGAAATACCAAAAAATAAGTGGAAGCAATTTGAAGGACATTTCTCCAATGACAATCATGTCTCCTTCTTGTCCCTCTTCGGTCCGTCTTTCGTGCTACCTTTGTCTGAAAAGTTAAACATAAAAGAATGAGTATAAACATACCCAGTAAGAGACCCACTACTGGTCCTGTTAGGGGAAAATTAAAACTGTTAATTTCCTGTTGGGAGGTATCCTGCATTATAACAGTCTCGTGCTCACGTAGGATACACATAATCAGTCTAATGCCCTGAAGGACGCATAACAGTCTAGCTCCCGTAGGATTTTGGTGGAGTATGATATTAATTATTTGGTTTTGTATAAATAATTAATATGAAAAAGTAAAGTTAATTATACAATGAATATAATTATAATTGTTTGGAAAATAAGATAACAAATAAGAGAAATGGTTGATCTAATTGGATGAGAAAAGAGGATGTATTTAATTAAGGAGAGAATAATGATTAAAATAAAGGAGAATTTTTAAAAAGAATAGATTTTACAAAATATTTACAACCTATAGCAAATTCTATAAATAATTGCCATTGATATGCTATAGATCAACTACCAATGATAAAATCCAAAATTTTGCTATAACTTGTAAATATTTTAATTTATTTTGTTATTTTTATAAATGCCCCTAAAATTAATATATATATTTATTATATATTTTGGTGAAAGAACAATACTACTACTAATAAAAGTATTATTATTATTATTATTATTAATAATAATAATAATAATAAATATCTAAGATTTTGTGTATTTAATGAATTGATTGGTGAAAGAGAATGGGAATAAAAATATATATTGGTATATCCTAAAAGGAAAAGAAAATAATAATGATAAATATTATTATTATTTGGGTTTATAAAAAGCATTGAAATGCTTAAGTTGAAAAGAAAGGGAGAAAGAAAAACTTCATCATTAAGATAACCCCCTACTGCCATCTCATAAGTTTTGGTTAAGATTGATGACTTAGGTGAGTGTTTTGGATATTTATTGCAAAATTTTAATACCCATGAAAGGTTAATTAATTGAGACTCTAAATTAAGTTATTATTGGAATTGATTTTTGTAGCATACCTTTAAAAGGTCCATTTGACAAATCTTTAAAATTTAAATGATGAAATTTTTTCCATTAAGGTTGAATGGGTTTCAACATCAATTTTAAGATATGTTTAAGTGGAGAATTTTTACTGTAAGCTAGGGAGTATTTTGTTTGGCTAATCTCTCATGTAAGAGATTCTATTACTAGACCTTCGAACATGAATTTAAGAGCTTGCATGTATTATATATTAATCACATGATTAAGGACTTTAGGATTGATATTCATGCCATGTTTATGATGTTGCACATGCTATGGACTATAGTGTTCTGTTAATTTTGGCTATTAGGGTTGTACCTACATGGGTGTCCCTTAAGATTACCACCTTTCACAGATTTATGACTATGCGTCAACCAACAATCTGTCATGTTATGTTTATGAATGGTTTGACGGGATTATTACACCCGATATCGTAGGTGTTTCTTTATGTTAACCGACGGATGAGAGTGTTCTTTAGAGATTACTAGATTGCATGTGTTCAGGGCACACAATAATTTTGGGTATCTCCTCATGGGATCCTAATGGGAAGTTAACAGACCCTTTTCTATGTTTAATATTTCAGGCAAAGGTAAAGGTAGAGGAAAGCTGGCGAGCGACAAAAAAGGCCCGTAGCATGCCATAGGCGACTCAATTTTGCTTGTTCTTTTCATTGTTTGTTTTTCAGTGTTTTGATCTTAAACATTTTCATTTGTAAAACTAGTTGCAACATGTTTTCATGGTATTCTTAATGAAAAATTAGTTTTTCTCTTTTCAAGAAATTGTCAAAACTGCTATTTATCTTTAAGATAATGACCTCAGCTTAGAATAAAGAGTTGAGTCGTTACAGATTGTGCGATGGAAGGTTTCCACACAAAAAGGGTTACGCGAAAAACGACAGAGCGATTTGAGCTACTTCATCAAGAAACAAGTGATGTGACCCTAATGCCAGTAGGCCGGTGATTTATTGGACCATGCAGCCCAATCAAAATTTAGAACATGGTCAGATAGAAACATGTGGTATTTTGAGATTGGACAACTTCTTGTGCTCCAGTAAAAGTAATCATTTCATCCTTAGAAATTTCACCATTGGAGACCTATAAATAAAAGGAATTAAGGTCAGTTTGAAGTTTTCTGTGCTCTTGCTTATTTTAAGAAAGAATCGGGGAAGTATTTGAGATTTCACAAATGCAGAACGAGCTTGATTCTAGCAAAAGATTTCAAGAGGTGTAAAAAGACTGTTGGCCGAGGAAGCTAGAGGAAAAGCAAGTTGATTATAACAATGAGTGGTTCTTCTGATAAAATGTATCCAAAATGAAAAGAAAATATTTCTAAAATGTATTTAAATCCTTAAATCCATCTCCAACAAGTCTATGATTTGTGTGATTTCTCTTATGCTTTCAAATTCGTAGAATGTATTTAACTTATAATAAATTGGACTTATTAATGAAATGACTTATTTAAAAGAGTATATGAGATTTGATAAAGTTCAAAACTAGATATTTTTTTGTACCCTATACGAAGAGAATGCCTCACACTTGTTGTGTGGTCTAGTATGGGATGCTTTATCCTTGTTGTTTGATCTGGGATAAGATGCTTTATTCTTATTATGTGACCTAAAATAGAATGTTGTATTCTTGTTATGTGATTTGAGATAAAATGCTCTATTCATGCTGCATGATCTTTCATATGATGCCTCATATTTGTTGTTTGATTTCGTATGGGATGCCATTTGCTTGCTGAGTGACCTGACATTGAAAGACGCATTATGCATAGTGTAGTTGATAGAACTTGCTAAATACGTTGAGATTACACTCCATGGCTGCAACTTGGCAAAAGAGTGTTGTAAAAGCTCGAGTTGAGGAACAGGGCACAAAGATGTAATTAACTATGCAAAGTGATTCTACGTTATGATAATATGATGAAATTTGAATTGTCTTGAATTACCTAACGCATTGAAATGATTGACTTAAGACTCAATATTTGTCATTGAAACTCACATTATTTGTGATTTGGCGAAACGATTTATAATCCATTAGTACAGAATTTGATATATTAACAATAATGATAAAAGACCCCAGTCACTAGACGTTTTGTCTAACCTTTCAAATATTTTATTTTATCCCTCTCCTTGTAGTGAAGGAGATCCAGTGTTGGTGTCACACCCTATCTCAAGCATGTGCTTGCTTGTTCCGAGATGTGGAGTGATGTCAGTCAAAGTTGTGCGTCTCCAGAACAACCTCAACTGACACGCGACATGAAAATGTGAAACAATCAACAACGAAAGTCTTTAAACTTAAAATACTTAAAACTAACCGTAGTGTGACCCATTTGAAATCTTTATAAAATATATTATAGAAAATGAACATACATGCACATAAAAGTATTTGAACAATCTCATAACTATTATAAAAATAAACAATGTCTTTGTATAATGAAAACTAAGTTGGCCTAACAACAGTAAGTTTAGCATACAGTGATCCACAATATGTACCTAGAAAGAGGGAAAATATTTTTTTAAAAGGGTAAGTGGAAAGACTTACTGAACAACTGTTTTTATAAAATAGGTTTTCATAAACATTTTAGTATAAAATCGAAGCTTGAATACATTTATCAGTAAACATTCGTAACATGAAACTTGAAACATTTGTATTGCTTTTTGAAGACAATCCCCCATTGTGAATGGAAGTATTTACCCCTTCGTTCAAAGACGGGACAGTCGATGGGTAGCTAACCATCCTCTTTTAAGGCATAAAATATACCCTTCCAGATGGCCCATAGTTAAAAACATGTTCGTCAACCGTACCATCAATATGAAGTTAACCACATGTATACAATATGTATCATGTTATACTGGACATGGATAAAAAGATTTAAAAACATTAAAATATGTCCTTGAAAGTATTTGAAATATTTTCTTGATCATGAAATCATTCAAACATGGTATTGTTTGAAAATAGTGCATAAACATTTATTGTAAATCATGACTTGAAATAATAGCTTGGAAGTCATGTTCATAAATTATTTAAAACATTTTTTTACCCACAAGCTTTTGCTTGTGAAGCATGAAATCATGTTTAATAAATAACGTTTGAAACACGATGTTACTCACAATACTTGAATGAAGCCTTGATCTCGAGAATTCCTTCTAATCCATCGTGTCCTAAAAAATTCATAATTTATCCTTAATTAATTCCTTGAACACGAAAATATCCAAAAGTTCTCTTAAAATTCTAATAAATATCACAACACCCTAAAAAAGCTAAAAAAACAGCCTAATAGTGCCCATTGACATGGCGAATGGAGCTGACCGCGTGCATATGGCCTGAGGCTTGCCACACACTAACCTCACTAAGGTGGGTTGCATGCCCCATGCTAACCTCGCATGGGGTTATCGCTCGTGTGCTTGTTGGCTGCCCAGTATCCTTCACGTGCATGGTGTGAGCGTTAATGCTCCCTGCACACCATGTGTCGTGCTAATCACTTAAGATAGAGTCATGCGCATAGCCTGAGTGCATGCCTTGCCACTCTCTTATGCCATGACCTTGTCATGTGCGTGCAACCTAACCCAAAATAACCTCTATGACCAAAATGAACTCCCATCTCGCCCATAAATGCATGACTCACGGCCAGTACCCAGACACTGTATTAACTTTCAGAATCATGACCCATCTTTGAAAATTTATAACTTAAAATCATAATTTTTTTTTTTGTAAAACTTCCTTCTACAAAGTTCCTCTAAAATGAGTTCATGCTGTTACCTCAAAATTTCATAACCAAATTCTAAAAGAAGAGTCTTGTAGCCCACTTAGAATGCACCTTGCTCAGATTCACTTAAGAAATGACTTTCTCACCTTCTTTCTATCAAAACGCAAACCTCCTTAAATCCAAAATGCACAGTAGCCCTATCTCATAAATGAGACTTAATTTCTGAACTTTCAAGACCAATTTAAATGAAAATACTTGAGTGAGTTGTGAGAAACTTCTAAGTGAAGTTGCCTATTTATAGAAGTCGTTACATGAAATTATCTTGACACCTCCTCCTTGTTTAAATCCACCCTTAAACCTCCTTAAGAAACCTCCTACTACCTTTCCACCTTAAAATGTATGTTAATAATATTAAGACACTTGAATTAACTTTTAAATCACTTGCTTTAAGATTGTTACATGCATGTCTAAAACGCATGGCTAGTCTCTTTAACCATCTCGCATGACAACCTTAAACGCCTAATAAACTCCACAACTACAAGTCTTGTCACCCAAAATGAGTTTACTAACCTCTCAAGCCAATTCACAAGGTTGTGCTTCTCGCCCACATGCCTTCTCGCATAACCTTTCAACGCTCACACAAACTCTAAAATGACAACCTTTCTCGCCCAACATCTTTCAAGTTAACAAGCCATCCAAAATGCTTAACACATGCCTAAAACGCCAAGTAACCTCTTTAGAGGTTGTTTTATTTCCATTTGGCCACCCACACTAATCTCTAAACGCCCAATGTCCCATTCCTTGATACTTAGCCAATTTTTCCAAATTTTCTTGACTTTTGTCTTAAACCTAAATTTTCAAACTGTTATCTTTTTCTTAAATGTAAACCTTAATCTTTCCAAATATTTTAACTTCCTTAATCCCTTAAATCTCATTTTCTCTTATCCTTAATAAATTCCAAGCATAAAAAAATTTGGGTTTTCATAGTTTGACTTAAAACACTGACCGTCTATTGTGCCTTGTAATCAAATCATTTTGGTAGTGGTCATTGTCAGCTCGTATAACATGTAGAAGTTAGGCGAGAAGCGTCTAAATGTTGTTAAGTTGTGTTTTATTCTCTCAAGATAAACTTTGTATCAAGCACCGAATGTTTTCACTTATTTTAAAAAAATCAATGAAGTCAACTCATTCCATTATTGTTCACATTTCGTGTCTAAAATTGTTGTTTGTATTTATTTTCACTTACTAGATATTCAACATCTACTTCAAGGTGGTTGAGTGTCTAGGGGAAATGTCTCCATTTGGTTACATAAAGTGACATTTAAGGTGGAGTGTGACATAACATTTCAACAAGATGATGAACAATGAAGAGAAGAAAGAATACATTGGATAAATATGCATGTATTGATTAATGTAGGCATCTCGAACATGGAAATAATAATATTCAAACAATACATTGAAAAGATACAAAAATGGAATACAAAAATGAAATTATCTTATAATAAATCTTATTCTCAACTCCTTTTAAACTAGTAACAACACTCAAAATGCAACGGTGGTCAATGTAACGTCAAACAAAATAAATACAAACTAAAACGTATACTTTATTAATAATAGGCATTTCATACATTATTACAATACTTTGACCAAATAACCAATGCTTAACCATTTCTAAAATGTCTTGAATCACCTTGCCACAAATCCTTCCACCTTCTTATTACTTGGCCTAAACGCCTAATCCTAGAAGATAGATTTTTAAAACGTAAGTGTAAAAGAATTAGTGAGGTTTTATGAAAACCTAATGCAATACCTTTTCATAATCATTTCACAAAAATAATATTCAATCATTTAATCATATTGACAAATCATTTCATTTTGCATAAATTTTTCTTTATGCTTAACAAATTATTTCATTTCTCCTAGGATCCCGAATCGTTCTCTAAGCTTGGTCTCATTACCTCGTGTTTAGACTATTGTATCAACAACATTCGAGAAAATATAGATTTGTTCTTGTTTATCAGACCGCTAAGCTTTATACGCTCCTTTCAACGCATAAATCAGCTTTTTATCACCATGTAGCCTGTACACCCCATGGTGGCCAATTCGTTTTAATGGTAATGGCCTCAGCTTAGTATAAAGAGTTGGGTCGTTACAGTTTGTATTAGAGCCTTAGTTTGTTTGATTCTGTAGACTAACTTATGATGTAAGTCTTTGATTTTTATGCCTATGGTTAATATGGTACTTCATCACTCGTCGGGTATGTTTTATAATATAAGTTTATGATTTTGCATATATACCTTGCTTGAATTAAAATAGATATGTATAATTGTTGTGACTGGATTTGTTGTAAAAGACTTTTGGTGGTGGAATTTAGGAAAAATGCTGCCATGCAAAAGTGGTCGTAAAGATGGTAGGGGAGGCAGAGGAGTTGGACGTAACCAGCCTGAGGGACAGCCTGTTGTACAAGCTGTTGACCCTACTACACCTGTCACTCAAGCAGACCTTGTTGCCTTGGAGCAAAGGTACATAGATTTGTTGCTCGAAGCGTTAGTACATCGTCAGTCTGCCCAGTTGATGGTTGGTGGAATTATTATATAGTAGACTTAGATTAAATGGTTTCGTTCGTAAAAGTTACTGTAGCAATACTTTACTAAGTCAGATCATTGTGCTTGATACACTATTCATATCTTTCCGTATAACTTGATTTTAACCTTGGGAGATGAGTCATGAATCATGATCATTGCATTTGAAGTGCTCCCATGTTCTTCTTCCTTGCATAGATCTTAAGTCCTCGTTGAGTACAAGTTTTCCTACAGCTCGCTCAAGTGCAAGCAAACAGTGAGTTTACCTGGGTGATCAAGGGTTGAACACAGAGAATTGTTATAGATGTTAGTTCTAGATTCCATTTATAGTTAAGGCTTTATGGTAATTAAATTGAAGGAATATAACATTAATTACAACTACTTATTTACAGCTCGAGACTCATGTACAAAGAGTAAACGAAGCTAAGGAGAATGAGTTGAACTAACTTGTATGCAGATGATAGTGAAGGAAATTCTACGTACTATTAGATGTCTAGGCATTGTGATAACCTTAACGCGCTATAATTGCATAATGGACACATGATTAAGGCAACCTTCTCTTGAAGTGTTATAACGCTACACTTGTTTGCCTTTCAGGATACAAACGACTAAGCTTGCTTAGGCAAATTATACCTAGAGATTGTGACTCGTAATATTTATAGGACTTCTCATTTAATGATGACAACCTTCCAGTGCCTATTGTCCGTACTTGTTCAACTTTTGGGATACAAATGTTGGAAGCTACCTCGCTAAGGTGAAATTTGTCAACAAACTCTTCCTTGAGCGCACTAGCCTTATCCTTGCTACTTTCTCTCTCGGATAGTTAGCGATCAACACTGGCCAAATGACGAATGTAGCTCAACTAATGTGATAAGAATTATAAGTTGAACTCCTTATCAAGAACTTATCACGCTCTTCTCCTATTAATAACACGAAGATTGATGAAACATTAAGAAATTGTGGATTTAAAAGGTAGGAACATGCAGTCTATGTATAAAGAATATAGGCCTTCGACCACTATAAAATATGAACAATACATACACTACAGTGAAATAAAAATGGAAAGACAGAAGACTAAAAAATGTTACTACAAGTTTAGAGATCAATAACAAATATTCTTTTCTTTTATCACGGCTGTATAATCTCCATGTATTTTGTTCGAGCTCTTTCTCTCTCTATGAGTTTCTTCCACCATTTGAGTCTCTCTTTCTCTCTAGCCTCTTCAAGCTTCGGGCCTATTCGAGCCCAACTCCTAGCGGTGGGGATGAAGTGCTTGTATGGGCTATTTTTTTGGTTGAAAAACTTTGTTTCTCTAAGTGTGTCCGCGCTGCCATTTACCCCTATGAAGTCACATGATTCTAACTACCATTCTTGTCTTTTTGTGAGCTTTCCTCACGTAATGTTTAGGTTCATCATCCAAGGTTGTTAATTGTTATGCGCGATCCATCGTATTGCATCTGCGTGAGATGTCATGTGTGAGCTGCTCCTTTCTTCTTTTTCCACTTGTTCTGCGTTTAAACATGATAACCTTGTAAAATAGGAACAACATTTATGTAAGCCATATTTCTAAATATTTATGCATTTACAACATAAGTTATGCGTTCTGATCATCTCCACATGTGTTTTACTCCATTATTTTAACAAAAAGGACGATAATAATGGTCATTTCTTTATGTTATCGCCAAACCATGATATGTTATGAATTAGATATACTATGGTTGAGAACATTATGATTTAGATATGATATTTATGTTATGCTATATCTATAAACTATGGTGTTCTGTTAGCTTTGTCTGTTAGAGTCGTACCATATAGGTGTCCTGGGGATCATCATCTATTTATGTCTGTGTGGTTAGATTTTATGTGTGATTTGATAGTATCACTTACAGTTCGACTCTCCTTTAGGGTGATTCCATCAGGTTCACAAGAGTCCTGATGTGTCCCTACAGAATCACTGAATAGTGTGCGTTCGGGAGAACAATAGTTAATTTCAGCATCTCAAGTATTTGGTAGGAGAGTACTTTAAATTGAGAGAGATGATACTTCCCTTTCAACCAACTTTCTATGCCATTCATCAATATTAATTACAATGTTGACATTCCTATGTTGAGCTTAAAATCCAACTCTTTACTCATTATTTCAAGAACTTCTTGGTTGTTTATCATCTAATTTAAAAGTATTACTTCAGGAGCTATCGCAACAAGGGGATAACAAAAGACATATAACAATTGTTGGTTAATGTCAGTGGATCGTTCAGATGTTGACTTGGAGACACAAAGAGTAAAACTTGATTGATGATTTTTTAAAAAACTATTATGGTGTGTAATTAACATAAGGATGAGAGATTCAAATATTTTATTTACTAATTAAAAGTTGTTAGAATGACTTGAATTTGTTACTTGACATTTTAGATGATCAAATATGAAGTTTTGCTTGAAATGCCTCTAGTCTCATTGGTTCTTATGAATTTGTATTACATAATCTCTCTCTAATAATAAAAAAAATATCTCTTACCTTTTCAACGCTTAAACAACTCACTTAAAGTAAGAGTTTTATATAAGTTAAAATCAGGTCATTTATGCAAAATGTAGTGAGTTTTAAATGGTATTTTTATTATGTGTAATAAATATTTGGCTTAAAATTTCACTACATAAAAGACTCTTACCTTTCTCTAAAAGCATACAAAACAAATATTCAACATATATCTTTCTCTCTTACTCTTTCTTTGTCTTTTCTAGGTGCAGTTGACCAAAAGTAAAGTGTGTTCTTATACAGTCATGGAGCTTTGATGAACTCAACCAATTGACTATACAGCGTTTTTATCAAGTTGTTTTTTTTAGAAACATTTGTGTACTGATGATTGATATAAAAAGATACAACACATATTGTGTAGAGGGTTTGAATCTCCTAAAAGTGAACGAGACACTTGTGTCTCAATTTAATTGTTAAACGTATTTGTTTTCTAAACATATTAATTAGATCATTTTCATCTGTTGTGTAATTTTTTCATTATGCTTTCACTCTATTTATGAATAACACATTGTTTTTATCCTTTTTCTTAGCTTTTCAGTTTAGTTTTTGTCATAAGAAGATATGTATGCCTAAACTAGAAGTGAAGCTCAAATAATTAAATAATGACTATCACATCAACATTCATTAATATATAATACAATAAAGACTACATAGAATCATGATACACAACACAAACTTCTAAGAATCATGAAAAAATAACAATTTAAAACTCAAATTATTAGTATCCATCGATTTAAACCAAAATTTTTTACATATGTCTAAAGATTTTCCACATCATTTAAATTTTTATTAAAATGAAAAATGTAGTGTGAGACTTATAAATATTTCAATTGAGTAGCTAAATTTTCATACATAAATCAATTTTGACCATTTTGTATTAAGATTACCTTTGAAGTTCAATCCATCAATTTGTATCATCGCGTGGACTATGTAAGATTAATAAAATTGAAAAATAAATTATTTTAAAAGGTAGTTAGGGTGGGTATGGATTACATTTTAAAGTGTTTAATTTAAAAATATAAGTTATTTAAAAAAAAATTAGAGTGTTTGATAACCATTCAAAGTAGCTTTTGAAGTGTATTTTAAACAATTTATACCAAAAGAGTTTAATAAAATGAGTTTTTTCAAATGTATTTTTCTTAAGTCAATCCAAATGGACCTTTGATGTAATTGAGAGTCCAAATTAATTCACATATGAAAGTTAAAGACGTTTAATAGATAAAATTATATATCTCAAGATTATACAAATAGAACGTGAGATGAATAGTAAAAAATATTTTTGTTTAACTTGATATAATTATTAATACGAACAATCTTAGTATTTAAAGATTTCAAAAATAGAAAAGAAAAGAAATTATTTACACCTCATCTGAAAATACACGCAAAATTTATTATACCTAGAATATAATTATTTTGTTATTTTTCTATTTTGACAATATTTTCAAAATTGAAGTTTGAAGTTAAATATTTAAGATGTTTAACAAAGCTCCCAATACTAATAAATTCAACGTAAAATTGGGAATGTGGTGAGAACGTGAGATGCATTACCATGCACGTGGAAATGAGAAGCAAAGCCAACTTTGGTGTTACGTGGCACGTAGATGGCACGAGCATTTGTACTCTCAAAAATCTCTTTGTACCTTCAACCAAACCCATTTGGAAGGAACCTATAATCTTAACTTTCAAACATATTAAAGACCTTTAATTTAACCAAACCTTTTGGAACTAAGCCCTTAATATTAAAGAAATTTGATTATAAAAAGTAAGTGAGAGAGAGGAAATATAGTTTTAAAATAAGGTTTGCTGTCGATGATGATGATGATGATTTTTTTATATGTAGATTTGGTGATTACTTAGTTTAATGAATGTTATTATTTCTTAATAAAATAATTGTATTAACCCAAGTTGGGTTTTGGGACCATTTTCAATCCATTAAATTGATATTTTAGTTCTATTATGTAATGGGTTTCGGGTGCTTTTGTATTGGCCCGACTGGAGGGGAATCTTAGAAGTAATGACTAAACAATTATGGATATATGTTTAAATTAATCACAAACAACTAATTATACAATAATTAAGTTTGAATTTGAGAGTCTTCGCATGATTTTTAAAATCAACCAAAATTGAGAATTATGACACATATTTTTTACTTAAATAATGGCTTATTAAGAAAATAAATCTAATAATGATAAAATTAAATTACATTAATGAATCAAGATGACATCTAAATGAGACAATGATCTTAAAAATACGATTCCAGAAGGCTTAAAAAGGTTAAGAGATCCTACATACACCAACAAGCTACGTCATTTTTCACAATAGTTAAATCGTAAGAATTCTAAAGTTTAGGGTAGTTAGCTTAAAACAATCATATTTTTGGATGATAGTTTCGGTGATTTTTTAAAAAAACATGTGAGTGAGGATAATACATACATTAAGAACGACTCAGATTGATTTGTAGGGATAGTTTTCCATCTTAAAAGTGTTAACACAAGCAATTATGACATTGTTAAATAATTTGAGGGTAATGTTGGCTCATGAGATGTCAAATTTAGATTAAAAAAAAATATTAGGAGCGTTAGACTTTGAACCATAAATTAAAAAATCCACACCCAAATCTTGAACATGGAGCATTATAATAAAATTAAATTAGTGAGTTCTTGACTGTTGGACTTAACATTAATTCTTTTGAGCAGAAGAGACTTGAATTTGTATGTGCATATTAAATCACAGTATAACAAGGAGAATTATGTTCATCAAAGCTAATGACAATGTAAAATAGCATAAATCACAATAGAGAAAGAAAAACATAAGAAACAACCAAGTTGGTAATTCAGTTTGGTGGAATCATACCTATATTTGGGATCTCGAGCCTAATTGAAAGGATCATTTGTTGAGATTCAAAAGGTTCACAAATACATAACTATCAAGCATTAACTATATCTTGGAATACATAATTTTCACACGATAAACATCAGGGCTTCCCCTAGACCACTTGAAGTTTGAACAACACTACAAAAAATATTAGTTATGATAGCATCAAAAAAACGTTATTGTTGATTTTCCATAGCGTTTTCAAAACGCGGTCGTAGCCGATGTTATTGAAAATCCAATACTTTCCATAGCGTTTTTACAACGTTGTGCAAAACGCTATAATATGTCTCTATTTATAGCACATATATGATGCTATAAATGCTTTTTATAACGTGAAGAAAAACACTATTGAAAATCGCATAGCATTTTTTATTGCGCTGGAAAAGTCGTTATCAAAATGTTTTAATAGCGTTTTCAATAACATTGGAAAAATGCTATAAAAGACATTTTATAGCGTTTTTATTGCGTTCAAACAACGTTATTAAAATGTTTCAATAGCTATTTTAATAACAATGAAAAAACGCTATCAAAATGTTTCAATGACGTTTTTAATGACATTGAAAAATTTTTATAAAAAACTTTTTATAGCGTTCGAAAAAAGCGTCATCAAAACCATTCAAAGCATTCTCTTTTGAATGTATGAAAGCAGTAGGTTAGCTCAATTTTCTTCCTTTCAATCTTTGCACTTCTGAACTCCTAGAAGATAAGTAACCAATTCAAGAATTCAAAAGCTTTTGAGTTTGGGTTGTATTCATCAAACTCCTCCACTACTTTACTTTAGAAGTTGCCATGGACAATTACATTTCTTTCAACGAACCAACTACTCTTTGGAGGGGGCACCGACTATGCCACAAAGGACGTTCCCAGTAATTTGGACTGACGTCAGAACAAAGCCCACAAAGTTGCATCTGATTTTTATCTTGGCTTCAAACATGTTTTCCAATTCCATCGTTTCCCTAGCTACTGCGAGAAAACAACCATAAGCTTTCCCTATTTTGACAAAAGTGTTGTAGTTCTATGAGTGTAGCGGGATACCCCTAAAAAGGAACCATCCTCCATAGCTTGGAATCAAAGTTTTTGTGTTGTGGACATCAGGGCTCCATCTATTAAATTTAACATAATGTTTCCCTACCGTGGTTCATCCATTTGTATACTTGTTGCTACACAATAGGTTAACATGTTCAGGAGCCATTGTCAAGAGGGCTTTGTCGACGTGGAATGGTTTGTAGGTTTGCATTAATCTTCAAAGCGATGTGTGCAAAAAGGAGCTCTTAAGTGTAAGAAATCACCTGAAGCTTCAGTATCATCAATGACGCTACTTGAATGATGGATATAGTTAAGGATGATAGCCGCCATTTTTTTTTTCAAATTATCAATTTGTTATGAAGATTATTATCACAGTGAACAGAAAATCATATATAGATATAGATCTGAGCCCAATGAATTCACGTTGTCTCCTTAAGACAAATTCACTCACTCTAGTGCTTAAGAATTTAGAGTAATTACCTCCCAGAATAAAACAGATCAACTTTCTTCTAAGTGTCGCACACCGTATAGAAGATCTACAAATGAAACCTTGTGAATCTACCGAACGTCAAGATTGCGGATATGGAGAGAAATTTGTTTATAAAGACAAATGATTTTTTATATGTTTTTCTCTCAACCAAAAGGACTTATTTATAGACTTTTTGTGGCCATTCGAAAAGTCATGTCCTTTAGTTAATAACACTTTTCATGAAATCATGCATCCATTCATGAAGAATCCATTCATGAAGAGTCATAACCATTTATTCCAACAATCCCCTCCATAAATGGTAATTTTACAAATGGGAGAAAATAAGCATTCGATATTTTCCAATGAAGAACCTGCATGAGGATAAGTAGTATAAACTTTAAACTTTCTCTAGTGAAAATCAATCGAGTTTACTTAGTTAATCAGTGGACATGATGCCTTGAACTGTCAACCGTTCTAAAGTAAACTAAAACGATAAATATCACACAGCTTTTCATTATACCAAAGTTTATTCTTATGGTTGTGTTCGTTTTGGCCTTGAACACCGCCTAGTCTAATGAGTGTTTTAGAAAATTTTGCCTTAAAATTCTCACAGAAGCGGATCCTTCACACTCACATAAGTGATTCCTGTATAGAACATCGTATATGTTTCTTTTATTAATAAATATCACTAACAGAAATCATTAAATGCATAAAGCTTACCCTAAAACCATACTAGCACTACTTCATCATTCGTAGAATGGGTAAAATCTTTTAATGCAATGCTCGTTGTGTTATTTAGAGATCAGTTTTCCCATTGAACCTAGATCTTGGAATCTCCAGTCAACTAGGTTAAGTTGCCTCTCTGAATAACATTATATTATAGGCTTTAATCCGATTCTTTTTTATGAATTTTCAACCAACTCCCTAATTAGGCCTTTAGTAAGTGAATCCGCTATATTATCTTTTGACCTCACAATGTCAATTGTGATAATTCCACTAGAGAGTAGTTGCCTAATTGTATTATGTCTCCTTTGTATATGTCGAGACTTGCCATTATATATAATATTTTGTGCCCTTCCAATAGTTGCCTAGCTATCACTATGTATACATATTGCAGGCACTGATTTCGACTAATTGGGAATATCTTCCAAAAAATTTTGAAGCCATTCTGTTTCTTCTCCAGCCTTGTCTAAAGTTATAAATTCAGATTCCATTGTAGATCGTGCTATACATATTTATTTAGAAGATTTCCAAGATACAGCACCACATCCAAGGGTAAAAATGTAACCACTTGTTGATTTGGAGTCTTTAGTGCTAAATATCCAATTGGCATCACTATAACCATCAAGTACAGCAGGATATCGAGTATAGTGTAATCCATAATTTTTAGTATGCTTTAAGTATCCCAAAATTCTCAAGATAGTTTTCCAATGATCATGACCTAGATTACTTGTATAGTGACTTAACTTGCTTACAGCATACACTATATCAGGACATGTACAACTCATGATGTACATCAAACCACCAATGATGTGAGAGTATTCTAATTGTGCTATACTATCTTCATTATTTTTACCTAAATGGAGACTAGCATCAATTGGGGTCTTTGCTTCGTCTAAGTTCCTCATCCTTTTACTTCGTCTAAGTTCCTCATCCTTCATTAACTCAATATTTGATCTATTATGAGATTCACTCGTTATAGCATCAAACGAACGTTTTTGTAACCTTGCTTCACTA
>JBBPDI010000029.1:10892481-10915706 GCA_037974545.1 Cucumis variabilis | reverse complement strand
ATTTGATATGTATATATTGAAGTAGATTTGAGATCGAATGTATGCTGTGTTGGATTGGAACTATATATATATATATACCTATGGATGTTGAAATGACTGAAATTTATAGATGTTGCTTATGTGAAGTATGGTAGTAAACTTGTTGGCGGTTGTCTAAATTGGGTGTAAGTTATACCAAAGTATGACTGTGTGCTTGTGGACTGAGGGAAAGCTATGGTTATGTTCTTGTGAACTGAAAGGAGTATTATGAGCATTTAGTTGTTGACTGATGTACTGAAATGTTTCTGATTGGCCTTGGGTTAAGTTAGAATAAGATTACTGTTAGAGGTTATGAAAAGAGTTATATGATGAGAATGTTTGACTGTACTATAAATGACTGAAGATGTTTAAAATGGACTGAGGAGAAAATTATTAGTTTCCTATTAGGTAGTTACCTTGCAGATGTCCTACGGGATCACCACCTATTGTGCATCCTTCGGGAGAACTAGACTAATATGTGTTTCTGCAGAACACTAGAATGATATGTGCATCTTGCGGGAGCACTAGACTGATATGTGTATCCTTCGAGAACACTAGACTGATTATGTGTATTCTACGGGATCACAAGACTAAGACTGTGCAGGGTACCCTATTAGAAAGTTAATAATTTATTTTTCTCCTAACGGGCCCAATAGTGAGTCTCATACTGATTATGTTTATATTCACTCTTTTGTGTTTAACTTTTTCAGGCAAAAGTAACAAGGAAGGCAGATCGACGAGGGACGAGCAGGAGGTGTGATTGCCATAGAGAATTTCTTAATTTGCTTCCGCTTAATGTTTTGATTTCTTGTTTCTTTTAGCACTTGAGACTGTATTGAAAATGTTGTGGTTAAACTGAGTTCATGAACCGATATCTTGTAAGCTTTACTTTGGAAATTTTGGTTATGTAAAACAGGGCCCGATCTTAAATTTGTTTTCTTTGAGAGTACGGTTTCAAATGAATTTAGTATTTTGTGTAAATCAAGGTCTTTTGTTGAAATTAATGACTTCGACTTAGTTAGAAAAGTTGGGTCGTTACATTATGGTTGGACCATAAAAACATTGTTCACTACAGGATCAATGATACTTAAGAATATAGAAGTAATTGCAAGGGTTGAACAAACATTTGACTCAACTATAATTACGGACAACTCATGAAATATTGACTTATGTATAATGATTATATCCATGGATGCAACATGTCCCACTGTGCATAAGAGAGCAACTATGGGTCTAAAGTATTGGTTTTGCCCCATAATTAATGAATGCTCTTCATTAATTAATTAAAGTGTCTAATTAATTAATCTCTAATCATTGAAGTTTATAATCTATAGGTTCATTAGGTCTCCCGGTTAACTCATAATAGATTAACTTATGATGTGTTTGGATTACATTTTTAAGTGTTTAATTTAGAAAATAAGTTATTTTGAAAAAAATTAAAGTGTTTGAAAGCCACACAAAATATATTTTAAATAATTTTCAGAAAAATGAGTTTAAACAAAAATGAGTTTCTTGAAAAACATTTTTTTCTTAATTCAATCCAAATGGACCTTTAGAAAATAATTTGAATTGTTCAAATTACTTTAAGGAAACATATTTCGAAGATGTTATAATTAATTCAATGTATATGGACACGTTATGACACAATTAATTATAAATATGATTTACAATGAAAACAATATATTATGGAAGAATTTATATACTTGAATGTGATTCAAATATTAAAATAATATGAATCGGATTCATATTAAACTATATATATTATATATCAGTCCAAGAAAATACCAATTTTCCAATGCATGAATTGAAAACTATTCAACAATACGTCGAGAGTTTAACTCCCAACACCATAATTATCTTTGATAGTTTGGTTGGGATATCCCCGTCAGAAGACCATCGCCTAACGCTCAAATATCAACTGTTGGGAGTTAAGTACAACTCTCGATGCCTACATACGATTAACACTCCAAAAATTAAGGTAATTTTTAAATTTAATTATCTTGATTAAATTTAATTTATGTTGGACTTTTTGTTTGGGTGTTATTAAAGTTTTGATTTAAGATTTAGTAAATTAATTGTGGATTTGTATGGATTAGGGATAATTTTATTAGATGAATTTTGGAATGAAAATAAATATATCGAGATAATATAATTATTTAATTAAGTGTATTGGCTAATTTTATGTATAGGTATATATAGATATTAAAAGTATGAAATGTTGAGGAAATTATATTATTGGAAATAATATAATTAGTAAGGATAATTTTTGGAAAGATAAAAAGAGAGATAAATAATTGGTTTGATGGGATTTAATGAAGAGAGAGAATATGATTTATTATATTGTTATGTTTGAGAAAAAAAAGGGTAAAAGATTGATAGGATGGAAATTATGAATTGGAGAGAGAGATTTTTGGAAAAGGAAAAGGAAAAGGAAAAGATAGAAATAATTAGAATAAATAGTATTATTATTATTATATAAAATTAACCCTCCCGTAAAGTGTGGTTAAGAAACACTAAACTTTCTTCCTCCTTGGACACACCCTAACCGCCGCAGTCACCCCATCTTCAATCACCACAGCAGCAACCACACCAGTCATTTTGGCATGGCTGCATCTTTTTCTGTTCTCCATTCGCATCTCCCTACGTTCAGATTTGGCATTTCTATCTCGATCGAGCCGTACTATCTTCTCTATCGCGAACCACCCAGCTGTCACAACCATTCGTGTTCAGTCAAACCTGGTCGTCGCACGCGTCCTCCATCCGTCGAACTCCAATTACCTAAGTCAACTCATCCTTTCCCGAGCCGTTCCTTCATGATCAAGCTGCACGTCTTTAAGCCGTTTCGTACTCTGAGCCACTTTCCTTCAACTGTGAGCCGAGCTTGATTGTCCTCCTTGTTTGCAGCCACTTAAGTTGGGTCAAAGCTTGGTGAGTTTTTCTTTTATTTGAGTTTGGTTAGACCCATCAAGTATTATTTTTCAGGCAAAAAATAAAATTATATTGAATGTAAGTTGGATTACTTTTGCTTGAAGGTTCGATTGGCTAAGTTTTAATTTGAGGATTTGAGTTGTGTTATTTTCCATTCAAGGTTGTGTTGGATTCAACCTTAGTCTTGGGAGGCAAGTTTGGATGCTTAATTAAATAGTTGGGTGATGGTTGACGAAATTAATAATATTAATTTTGTTTATGTTTAGGACTAAGTAAATTGGAAGGAATTGACTGTCAACCAAGGAATTGTTAAATTAGCTAACTCGAGATAAGAGATTCTACTATTGGATCCTTGACATTATGTTTTCCCTTATTATGCATTAACGTAGTTATGATGCATGATGTGACTGTTAGGGATGTTTGATATTGATAGTTGCATAGACGATCGTTATGTACGACAAAGATATGTGATGACCATGTTGTGTTATGATAAGATATGTTATGAATGAGATATACTATGGTTGAGGTACATTATGATTGACATATGATATTTATGTTATGTTATATGTATAGGCCATGGTGTTTTGTTCACTTTGTCTGTTAGAGTCGTACCATATGGGTGTCTCTTGGGATCACCACCTATTTATGCCTGTGTGGCTAGCTTTTATGTGTGATTCGATGGGATCACTTACAATCCGCTAGCTTTTATGTGTGATTCGATAGGATCACTTACAATCCAACTCTCATTTAGTGTGATTCCTTCAGGTTCACCGAGAGCCTAGATGTGTCCGTACGAGAACACTGGATAGCGGCGTTCAGGAGTATAATACTTATGTTGTACTTTCTTACAGGAATCTAACGATCCATTCACTACTAAAAATTGACAATACTTGACGCGTGCGATTTTGATATTCTTGACAATTTTAAAAGACTGTTAAGTAAAGAAAAAACGTCAAGGATAACCAAAAGTGAAAAAATGTATAATTTCTTATTTTTTATTTTAAATACTTAACAAATTAAAATTATCAAGATTAATTTTAATTACTTGACATTTTTTAAACGTCAAATTACGTTTTTTCTCTATTTTCTAAAATCAAAACTTTTTCCTCTTTTTTTTCTCAAATTTTTCATTTTTCTCCAATCTCTAAAATTAAAAAAATTTCTCTTTTTTCCCCAAATTCTAAAAACCCTAGTTTTCCCCCTAAAATTTTCCTCATCCTTTCTCCCCATCCACGATTTCTTCATCTTCTTCACAAACTTCACAGAATGAAAGCTCCACGATTTCTTCTCCATCTTCGTGCGAATCTCCTACCATGACCAAGCTTCAACACCTTTTTCAACATCTTCAACGAAAGCTCTAAATGCTCGTTCACTGCCCGTCTGTCTGCGTTCACCGTCGCGTTCCACCTCTCCATAAATGCCTTCCATATCCTTCATTTTCCATTTGTCCATTCGCGTTCATTGCCACCCTCTCAAACTCTCTCCCTATTGCCATCTTCGACTCTCTCCCTAGCGACCTGTCTCCATCTCTCTAGGCTTCCTCTCAATCTAAATTTTGTTATGTTTTTGTTCTTCTCCTTGGGGCTTTCATTTCTCCAGGTTTCAATTGATTACTTTTTAATTTTCCTTTAATTTCTTTGTTCTTATTATGATTTCGTCCTTAAATTTTCTACGGTTTTAATTGTACCTTGTGGTGTGTCACATTCCAACCTAAAGAGTTCTTCTTTCTCGTCTGTTCAAAAAATTCAACTTGCTCTTCTTAATTATCTAGTGGTGTAAGTATTTTTTGCTTTCTTTTTTTTTATTGAATCTTTAAGTTTCTACATTTTGGGGAATTTGAAATTTCTTTTGTTTTGTTTCTTTATTTATTGACTTTTTTTTTTGTTCTTTTACTAAGGCTACTGGAAATGTTTCTGAAAGTAGGTCCATGACAAATGTTATTGTTTCAGTAGATAGCCAAAATTCATCTGATTTAGTGAGTAAACTAGAGGTACAAAAGTAAAGGATTAAGGAAGTTAAAAGATGATATGAAAAAGCATGTAATGAGTGGCCAATTGCGGGAAATGCTTGAATCTAATGACAAAAATTATGTTATGTTAGTTATTATAATTATAATGACAAAAATTATTATGTTGTCACTAATTGCCAACCATTTTCCTTCGTTGTGCTCCACTTCATCCCCCTTAAATAGATTAAAAGTACATACATTAAGTCTCGAATTTGAGTTTCAAAACTAAAAACATCTAACTGATCAAAATCTTGATTTTGTTGTTGCAATTTCTGGCCTGCTTGTGAACTTGGTGGAGAAATATGGTCATAACAGGTCAGTGTTACTTTAGTTTTTAATGCAGTTTGTTGTTTTGATACATAAGGTTTTCAGAAAAATTTCCTTTGGTTCTCAATCACTTTTCCACTTTCTCTAACTTCTTTTGTCTTATGTTGATTTCTCTCATAAGAAACACTTGTATTGAATTGCTTGATTGTTCCTGCATTTATCCATCAGCTAAACGGAAAAGAATTTAATTGCTTGCTAATGCATTTGCTCGATTGCGTTAATTATTTTTTATAGCACAACAGTCGTCTCTTTATTTCCTCTCATACTTGTAACTTTGCTTTTACAAGATTGATAATGGGAAGGAGTATTGTCCTTACACCATCGAGGAAAAGATCCCACATTGAGTAGCATTAGCGAACTTTGCAAAAATTAGAGGAGACTTTATTTTCAGGTATTATTTCTTGTTGCTTTGGATGTTTCTTTAGCTTGTTTTTCTTTTGATGTTTAATTTGGGCCTCCTCCACCTGTTTCAAATTTGTGGCTTAGTTCTATTCATTTTTGGATATCACTTTCTATCTCAATGATGAAAAGAATATCAATCTTATAAAATAAATGTTTCTTCTATAGGTTGTCGAGTCAAAAATTGGGAGATATGATGTGGAAGTGTCTTCTTTGAGGCATGGAATAAAAGAGCTAAGGAGAGGTTGGAAACCACAAATGCAAGGGTGCAGTTGTTTCATAAAGAAGCAAGGGCTTTGCAACAATAAAGGGTTAATATTGTAGTTTAGGCATGTATATTTTGTTGATATGGTACACCTTTGGACTGCACATATATTTTGTTTATATTTAGACAGATGGAAAGTTTGGATTGTTAGAAGTTTGGCTTATTATAGTTATGTAATGACCAACTATATGTATGGTTAATTGATCTATGTAATTTGTTAAAGTTATTAGTTCTTTGATGGAAAGTTTGGATTGATTCAATTGTTTAAAAATATACGTAGTTTAGCAACTTTGTGTAATCTCAAAGACTCTACTTATATGTATGTGAATGGACTTCAAAACAGGTGTAAGATAATTATATGAATATTTCAAATTGTATAATTTTTTATTTGAAAAAAAGTCTTGACATGCGAAACGTGTCAAGAATAAATAAATTCTTAACGCGTAATAATTGTCAAACAAAAAGCTCCTGGATTACTTGAGGCATAAAAAGCATCAAGTAATCTTATATATTTGACGTTTTTTACTTGTTAAGTATAATTGTACTTGACGCATAAAAACTGTCAAATAAAATTCTCCTATTCTTGACAATGCATTACTTGATGCATTGAAAAGCGTCAAGTAAACAAATAGTTAACAGGTAAAAAGCGTCAAGTATTGCCAGTTTTGTAGTAGTGCTTATTGAGTATAAATTTAAACTCACTCTTTTCTATGTTTAATTTTTCTGGCAAAGGTAGAGGTAGAGGTAAGTTGGCGAATGACAAGAAGTGACCGTAGTTCTCCATAGGGTACAATTTATGTGTTCTTCTGCATTTATGTTTTTAGTATTTGATTTGCAGTAATTTATTTCAGAACTCATGAGTACTTTTAGATATTTTCTATCTATTTCAAATAGGGCTTAAACTAGTATTTTATTTATTATTTTTTTACATACTTTACTTATATTTTATAAATGCATATTTGAAGCATTTCCTTTAAAATTTAGTATTTTTCTTTTATTTAAAATAAAAAGTCTTTATTCGTTTTAGTGGTAATGACCTCAACTTAGTATAAAGAGTTGGAACGTTACAATACGACATTGAGAGATTGTGGAATAGCCATCAAAAGTTCTTGGATCTCTTGATAATGCCAAAGGTCGTCGGGAATTGTATAATTTTTTTTAATACCTTCCACTATTATTTTTATTTACTTTTTTATCATTACAACCAAAAAATTTGAACCCAAGTCAATATTACATAGAAAGATTTAGACAAAAAGCCTAATTTAACTAAGAATTTTCACAAATATCCTAAAGTATAAATTATTTTCTTAAATAGGATTTCGTATAAATTTTGGACAATACTAACCTTATAATCATTATTAATGATATATTATATTTATAATAATTTTTAAATTATTTCCTTATTAAAAATGATCTAAATTTGTTATGATATTAATTAATTCCTTATATAAATGTGTGTTATTATTATGGTAATATTTTGAGAATATTTTTTAATGAAGTATAATACCAAATATAATCTAATATAAAAAATTATTGGAATTAATTTATTATAATCGTGGGAATTATTTCATCTCCATCACCAAACTCCACCCACTTTTCAATCGTCGCCGGCAACCTTTAAACTCCATAACGTTAACCTTCCAATTTTCCATAGATTTCGTCGCCGGCAACCTTTCATCTCCATAATGTTAACCTTCTAACCTTTCATTAATAAATTTATAACTTTTAGCTAGCATATATTTTTTTCATTAAAAAATTTGTTCTTCTTCCATTCCATAGCATATATTTTGGTCATGTTCCTTTTATTTTGTTTAATTTTTTATTATTCAGTTCATCTTTCTGTCATGTTCAACATATAAATTTTATTAAATGTCCTGTCATCCGTATATACTATAGTATACCACCGAATAATAAATTTATGTTTTGTGATTTGTCTGTATATACTACTGCATATTTTATTAATACATATACATATTATTTTTTGTGTTCTGTGATTTTTTTATTGCGTATATATACCAATATATACACAAATTGTATATTCATTTAGTATTTTTTTTTTTTGATTTCTTATATATATCCTATTGAATAATTCATTTATGTTTTGTGATTTGTTATATATATACTACTGTAGGTATTCAATAATACATACATAAATTTTTTTTTCATGTTTTGTGATTTTTTCTTACTACATTTATATATCATTGTATACATAGATTATGTATTCAATCAATGTTTTTTTTAATTCTTACATATATACTATTGCATAATACATATATTTTATGCGATTTGTTACATATATACTACTTCATATATTCAATAATATACAATGTTATCTTCAATATAGTCAATATACCCTAATGTATTTCGAATGTGAAATATAAATTCTTACTAATCTTAAATTTTTGCCAATTTTTTTTCAAAATATCACTATACCAGTCGATCGCCGATGTTCTTCTCCTTCACTACTTATACTTCCCCCAATCTTCTATTATTCGACGTCTTTTGTGAAGAAAATGGAATCAATATTCAACGTATTCGAAGGAGGAAACTTTTTTTTTTATTATTTTCTAAACCATAATCCACATCCCTGATTTCTCTCCTTATCGGTCAACCTTTTATAAACAAATTGATGTAAGAACTTTTCATTCATAAAATATACACCGTATTATTCAATATATACTATAATTAGGTGAAATGTATGAAAAGCAATGCAAAACGAAAGAAAAAATGGATGGAGAGAGAGATCGAGAGGGAAGATTTTTTGAACAAAATCACCAAAATAAAAATAATTAAGGGAAATCTTTTATTATAATATTACCATAATATAATTAATCATTTACCATATTTACATAAGATAGAATAAATGCAAATATTAATCATGGTCCACTTTCTTTTTTCCTTTTTTTATATTTTTAATATATTATTAATAATAAAGATGGGTAAATTGATCATTTAGGCTTATATTTGTGTAAAATATTAGTCAATTTAGGACATTTCTGAAAATTTTGAAAAATTTAGGTTAATCTTGTAATATGGTATACCATTTTAGGCTATCTTAGTTAAAGACCCTATTACAGAAGCAAATTGTATTCATTTATTCAAATAAAACTTGTATCATGATCACGAGGGAAAGGAACGATGGAAATACCTCAGTTCCAAAAGTTTTCACATACACTTTTGTGAAGAGTTCAATAGGATTTGACAATGAATTTTTCTGAAACATGGCATATGCAACAACTATTTTTCATATATACACTTTAGATACCGTGCAAAAATGTTTCCTAGGCTTGGCTCAAAAATTAATGTACTCCATAAATTTGGGAATGCACAAACACAACAGGCCATGAAAGATCAAGAACAAGAATATAGATAAAATAAATTAACGGAGAACACACAAGTCTAATAAAATTTCCCTTAAATAGAGGTAACAAAAAAGCCATATAATACAAAGTCTTGACTACAATCAAAATTTATATATGAAAAATTGCATTAGATGACAAAAGTGCTCCAAAGGATGCATTCAAGTGGTGATCGTGTGGAACACCTGCAAGGCACACTACCCTATAGATAAAGCTAATGATTCCCCTAAGTCAAATATAACATTTTTAAACAGGCAATTAAATTTACAATTCAAGTTACCATTCTATCATTCTTTCAGTTCCACACATATACAGTCAACTTACGCAAACCAGTACATAATAAAATATTAACATAACTGTTCCTCAAATAGTTATATTTATACATAAGCGCCTCCCACCTTAGTTCAGTCAATTCAATCTAGTTCAGTCAATTTAACCTACAATACACAACCTATACATTAACTTAACACTCAACAACCCACAATTTAATTAATTCAATATCCTCAGTTTAGTCATCCTAACTAAATTTACATATCAGTCAGTCCATCTCAGTTCAGTGGGATCCATACGGTCAATACATCTCAATTTCATTATTGAGTCCAGTACTAAGAACTCTTACCTTAACCTTACTTAAGCTTCTTTTTCAAGCTAAAGTGCAATGAACCGACTTAAACATAATTAAACAAAAACCAATCACTTCCACAAACAATTACATTCATTCAATTCACTCTTTATGTAAATTCCACATCTTACCCAAAATGTGGAGAATCAAATTCTAACTAAAATCTAAACTTTGTTGTGGAACCCAAGAACTCGAGCGCTACTTCCAACACCTTCATGGATCGAATAACAAATTAACCCATTTATCCAACATTTCAACTCAAGGAAACTACAATGCAAAACCATAAAACCCACAAATTTCATCCTTATCACAACTACTCATAACTAGGCAAAGGCAGCGATGCTCGAAACAAATGTGGAAGAGAGTGTACAAACAGATTTGAGTTGACCAATGGAAGTGGACGACGACTTGCAACTCACGGCTGAAAGATGGGAAGTCACACGTGAAACTTCACAAACGAAGGGAAAACGTACTCTACTCAGACCCAAATAGAGCAAGGCTTCGGCTTCGATCGATAGGGCAGCTCGTCTAGCGTAAAATGAACAAAGACCATTTGGCCAGTCGATCTCACTAAATAACGTGCAGAGGGAAGACGCAGTGGCACAAGCTTAATCAACTTTAGGTCGAACGAAATGAAGGGTGAAGATGAGACGGTCGGTGGTGAAGGCGTGACCAACAAACAATCGAACGAGGAAGAATGGCCAGCAGTGAGGGCGTGACCAACAGACGTCGAAGAAGGGAGAATAAATTAAGGCAGCTAGGACATGAGGAAGGAGAATAATAAGGAAGAAGAAGGAACACATGTAAATCGATGACAAATTAATATGATAAATTAATAATAATAGTAATAATAATATATTATACCCATTATTATTTTTCCTTATCTCTCACTCTACACATCCAAAATTCAACAAAAATACACCCAAAATGTAAATAACCAAGTAAAACAAAATAGTTATGTTTGGGAAAATACCTCAAATTTTTGGGGCGTTACAATTCGTCCACCACCCAATGTTGCTATTTGCGTCAACGTTTTTAAAAGTATAAGAACCACATTTTCATCATTTTCCTTTATTGCCTAACAACCCAACTCAAGGACAATATTTAGGGCTTTCTTTCTCAGACTCAATTCCTTCAAAGTCATCGTCTTCAACCCCACAACTGTGATGCATCGGATGACCTTTCTTCGATTTAAGCTCAAGCCCTCAGCGTTAAAAAGTGAAGTCTTTAACTACTTACTCCTTAAAAGCAAGATAGAATGACATGGCTCACACACCGCAGAAGTTTTCATAACCACCCTCCTTCCCTTCACTTACTTGGCTTCTACGCCTGACGTCCAATCCTTACTTGATCTCAACGCCTAACAACCTGGGAAGGAGGAAACTTAAAATGTAAGTCAAAGATTTAGTGAGTGATGAGTTTAGGAAATACCTATTTGCGGAATACAACAACTCAAACATAACAATAATATCGAGCCAACCCACAAGCATAATATAAATAATTCAATTCATGAACACAACTTTTATGGCAACAATATGGCCACAACCAACATAATAAACTTCCACACTATTCAAGTCGTAACGCAATCACTACTCATCACTGGCACCTGAGATTCTCCCCTCGTCTAGACTTGGGATTCACCTCAACCATCATTTTACGAGTTAACTGAGATTTCAACTAACGTCTTGCAACATTCAATCCTTTCTCAGACTTAGGATTTTCTTTCATTAGCATATCATCTCTTAGACTTGGAATTCTCTTCGTCTAGCGTCACAAGATAGACTTGGAATTCACTTTCACCAGTGTCTCACTTATCGTTTCTCTCCTAGATCTGGGATTCACATTCACCAGCTCTGGCATCAAGAACACATCTAAACTTGCTTAGACCTGGGATATTCCCCTCGTCCATACCTGGAATTCACCTCAACCAACGTCTTACGAGTTACCTAGGATTTTCACTAGGGTCTTACGATACATTTCAAAACCACACATCACACGATTAACAACACAATAAACGTTAGCTCAACAGTCCAAAAGGATGTAATAACACAATACCATTTAAATCACATGGTTAAGAAAGGGTACGGCAACACAAATACTCAGAAGATACTTCTTTTGGATATAAGAAACATAATATAGTATTTCAAAACGTTCATGAAAACCATCACAATGATAAACAATTTACATATGAAAACCATCATCAAAATACAATTTTACGAGTGAGAATCACCTACAATAATCATTCTTTTATAAAGATCACTTCATAAACAAATGATTCGTTTATAAGGATCACTTTACAAACAATCATTTATTCTTAAGGATCACTGACAAATAATCAATTAGTCTCTAATCTTTCTTCTTTGCTTTCAGCTTCCTCTTTCCGTCAAGTGGTTCCCTCAGCCAACCATTCAACTCTCGAAATTCCTTTTTTCTTTACAAATTATCAGAATGGTAGCATCTCATGGCCTCTTTCTTTCAACCTTTGATCCTATTTATAGTGACCTTTCACATCCATGGGTCATTTTTGCGCTTTAAACGTGTCCCTTCCATTTTGTCACGTATAGAGCTAACCCAGACTCGACACGTAAGTCCATTAATACTAAATGGAGGTTCTTCTTTTGAGTTATAGCCATAGAAGTGTTGAGAACTGCGTTGCATTTTGAGAGAATCAAGGGTGAAGATTGATTTTATATTTTGGTAAGGGCATCAATGAATTATAATCACCAAAAGCTGTCTAGGAGACCTACCAAGAGCAATGAAACTAAGAGCCTATCGAGTAAAGTTGATTCTTGGAAGACACAAGGCTTTTCGTTCTAGCACAGTACTTCTCTAACTGATAAAATTATGCTTAGATAACATACAATCTTGAATGGTTTATTTGCTGCTAAAATTTTAGTTAATGACCAAACTAGGATCATAATCTTTGTTCTGTTTCTTGTGGCCGTTTAACGGTCTAATGGCTTTTTCTGCATTTACAAGTTTTTAACCTCTAGGTAAATAATCCCATTTCAAAGTTTTTTTTTTTTGTTTTTCTTGGGAGATCTGAATTTTTTATGATGATATTGTCTTCTTTATAGGCAACTATTAAGGATTGGAGGACTTGTGATATTGAATTTCAACCTTATTTTTTATTCTAAATGATTTGTGGGAGTCTTTCAAGGAATGGAGTGCATACAGCTCTGGAGTTCCTTTAATTGGGAAACGTTAGGAGTTTTAGGAAGTACAAAACATCTTGTCAAACCTTAGAGTTCTTAAACTTCTAAGAAACAATGAATTCAGCATACCTTGAGCCACGAGTTATCTCTCAGGATTATCACGCCATATTTAATACGACAAGACATTAACCTATGGTTAACCAAGCCTTCAACCTTGGTTAAGAGTGCCTATTTGTAACGACCCAACTCTTTATACTAAGTTGAGGTAATTACCTTAAAGATAAATAACAATTTTAACAATTTCTTGAAAAGAGAAAAACCAATTTTTCATTAAAAATATCATGAAAACATGTTGCAGTGGGTTTTACAAATTTTAAACATAATAAAAACAAATAGATAAAAATATTTAAGCTCAAAACACTAAAAATAAGCAATGAAAAGCGGAAGCAAAACTGTGTCCTCATATGGCATGTCACGGATCCTTCCTGTCTCACTCATCAGATTTTCTCTATCTTTATCTTTGCTAAAATATTAAACATAGAAAGGATGAGTATAAACGCATACTTAGTAAGGGATCGACTACTAGTTCTGCTAGATGTCTGTTAACTTCCCTTTAGCACGCAATCTAGTGATCCTGTAGGGATACATATGGGGTTCTCAGTGAACTCGAAGGAATCACCCTAAAGGAGAATTGGGTTGTTAACTATTGTACTTCCAAACACACGCTATCCAGTCGTCTCGTAGGGATACATCTGGGCTTTCGGTAAACTTGAAGAAATCACCTTAAAGGAGAGTGGGGCTATTAACTATTGTGCTCCAAAATCACGCTATCCAGTAATCCTGTAGAGACACATGTGGGCTCTCGATGAACTCGAAGGAAACACCCTAAGGAGAGTCGGGCTGACAGTGACCTCGTCGAATCACTCATAAAAGCTAGCCACACAGGCATAACTAGGTGGTGATTTTGAAGAACACATATGGTATGACTCTAATAGACAAAGCTAACAAAATACCCATCCATAACATGTCACATATTATAAACATCATAACATCATAACATGGCATGAATATCAATCATAGCATCTTTATCATGTGATTAATATTTCATGCATCATAAACATATCAATTATAACATATCAGTCATAACACTCTGTGATCTATATCAGTCACATTATGCATCTTAGCTACATCAGTGCATAATGAAAAATACATGCAAGCTCCTAAAATTTAATTCGAAGGTCTAGTAGTAGAATCTCTTGTTTGAGATTAGCAAAAAATATTCCTTTGCTGACAATAAAAATTCTCCAATTAATCAAATCCCAAAATTGAGGTTGAAACAATTCAAACTTGATAGAAAAAAAACGTCATTTAAATCTTCAAGATTTGCCAAAGGGACTTTTCAAATACATACAACCAAAATCAATTTCAAGATGAAGAACATTTTCTTTTTCTGCTTCTCTTTTTAACTTGAGTATTCTAATGCTATTTATAGACCAAATAATAATATTTATCATTATTATTTTCTTTTCCTTTTTCTTTTCCTTTTCTTTATAGGATATATATATATATATACACAATACCAATATAAGCATATATTTTTATTCTCATTATCTTTGCTCAATAAAATTTTCCATAAAATCAACTTTTATCTTCAAAAAATAGTTATCTTTTCCAAAAAATTAAAACTTCTCTCTCTTCAATAAATCCCATCAAATCCAAACAACTTCATTCTTTTACCAAAATAATTAAACAAATATCTTTTCTTCAAATAATTAATTATCTTTCATATAATTAATTTTCTACAACTTTACTTAAATCTCATAGCATTAAATCAAATTCTCAATGAACACCATAAATTCAAACCCCCTAATTAACTAAATATTTTTTCAACAAATATCTAATTAATTCCAACGTCCACAAAATCAAATAATCTTCAAAATAAATGCTTAATAAATTAAACATATTTACGCATTTAACTTTTCGAGAAACCTTAATTAGAAAACATTTCTAAAGTTTATTAGGCGAGAAGTTTTACCTCAAACCACTTTTATAAAACTTTTCCACGAATAATCTTATCATTTACTTTTAGCAATGAGGACATTGTTAACCTTTAAATTTGGAGAAGTGTGATGTCCGCGTTAAAAAATTTTAAACTTTTTAGAAATTCTCTTGTGGCGTTAAAAAACAATGCAGTTTAACAAAAGTTGAAACGAATCCAAAAAGGTGAAAAAATTTGAAATTTTTTGTACTCTTTCATTTAGTTAAAATAAGAATTCCTATGTTGCCTCATCTTGCAAAAATAAAGAAGCAAACCTTCAAGAGTAAAAATTTAGAGAGTTGAGTAATAAGAGAAGTTACAGTTGAGGAGAGACGGATTCATAGAGTACCTATAACTTTCCACTTAACGTCAAATCCAATATAAATATAACAAAAACATTTTTTTTGTCCAATAAAAGGATTTAAAATTTTCAAAAATTTTGGCCATTTCTGAAGCTGAAGATAAGATTTACCATGGGAAATGAACAAGGATATTTTGTGTATAAAGCTTGTCGCATTCTGAACTTAGAAATATTTTCACAACAAGAAGTACACGATGAGAGTATTCCTAAATAACGAAAAAAACTTGCTCGCGTTTTGAGAAGTGTAGAAACACAAAGGGTAAGGTGAGTCTTTAAAAAGGAATGGTGCTGGGGACAAGCATGATACATACCGATGCTTAAGGAAAAACTTGTTCTAAAGTTAGAGGTGTGATAACATGTATAAATACCCGTTATTATAACCTCTTTTATTAGAATAATGAGATTAAAACACATAAGAAGATGATCAAAGCGTGTGACTTACATTGTAAATACATCTTACATAGGTATCATGCCTGTTTTACGAGATTGCCATATTTAAATGCAAATTAAGTGGACAAGAAGAAAGGAGTAACTCACAGGGCACATCTTGGCACAAGCCACATGATGGGAACTCGCCTAACGAATAACATCTCCAGGTGAGGAAACACGTCATTACGCGAAGAAGGCTCACTACAAGACAAGAATGGTAGTTGGAGTGATGTGACTTCATAGGATCGAAATTGGCGCTAACAATCTCAGAAGAATAAAAGTTTTCTACATAGAGCTCCCTATAAAAGTACTTTATCTTCACCAAGAGAAGAAAGTTCGAATAGACCACAATGAAGCTTATATGGGTCATGAAAGAGAGTCAATAATGAACCACGAGTGTAAAGAATTTAGTTTTCTTCTTCGTCTACGATCATGATGTGAGTGAGAGCTCGAAACTTGGGTAGAGAAGAAGACCATTCCCCTCTGTCCTTTAACTTGTAAAACTATTTCATTGTTTTGTCTTTCATTTTTGTATTCTTCGTAATGTGTACTGTGCATATATACATTGACCTACGGCCTACATTCTTTATATATATTACATGTTTATGCCTTTTCAATCCAACATTCCTTTACTTTCCACCAATCAATGTGTTGTTTGTAGCTTAGGTAGACTATAAGTTCTTGATAAGTAGTACTGCTTATAAGTCTTATCGCATTAGTCCAGCTATTCTCATCGCTTGACCAGTGTAAGTCACCAACTACCTGAAAGGGAAAGAACATCGAACTAACTAACACGTGCAGGGAAGAGCTTCGTCCTTCCTCACAAGATCATTTCCAACATTTTTATCCTGAAAGGAGAACAATTATGGACAGCGGGCATCGAGAGGTTGCAGTCCTTAATTGTAAAATCCTATACGATTTATAAGTAGTCCCTTCTAGATATAACTCGCTAATTCGTACTTAATCATATGGATATCTAAAAGTGACCATGTGTGGCATATAATGACTTTGAAAAAAGCAAGCCTTTATCATAACTATGGTCTAGTGAGTTACATCACATCAAGGTTATCTCATTACTTATTTGCATGATAATACGTAGACATTCCTTCCTTTATTTCTCTGGTACAAGTTAGTTTGCATTACCATACCACTTTATTATCCCCTTTGTACAAACTCTTGCTGTTTAGTTTAGTCATTGAGTTTAGTTTAGTATTTCTTACATTTGTTTTTCTTTAATTCTTTGACATCGTCTAGATGATGAGTAATTCCTAGAGCTAATATCTTGACTCAATTCCTTGTGTTTGACCTTCGATCACCCAGGTAAACCTACTATTTTGCTTGCACTTGGGCTAACAGTAGAAAAACTTGTACTCAAGGAGGACTTAGCCATTACATGATGAAGAGGTATATAGTGAGCATTTCGCATGTCATGTTCATGACCCATGACTTATTGCATAGATTTAATTACACAATACAAAAAGATATGGTGAGCATCTCACGTGCATGAACCTACTTAGTGACATATTGCAATCGCATTATACAAATGTGAAACTACTAAGTCTAAGTCCACACACAAAGTCAATCCATGGCTTTTGCGCAAGATGTCTCCTGCGATTCACTAGCTTCTTCCTTCATACTTATCCTGCGTTTAGACATTGTAATTGCGTAAAACTTGCATTATACTTATGTAAGATGTATTTCTAAATACTTGTGCATTTACAACATAAGATACGTGTTCTAGTCCTCTTCTTATGCGTTTTAACCTCATTATTCTAATAAAAGGAGCTATAATAATGAATATTTATACACGTTATAAGTGCTAACATGTCTGAAAGAGGAAAAGTAATAAGTTTCATAATGAGTCATTTTAGTGTAAACTTTTGATGGGGTTCTCAAAATAGAAAAATATGAGACAATATAATTACTAAATGAACCAAGAAGAAACCAACTAACTTTATCAGTCAATGGTACATGTTGAAAAGGAAGATCTTGCACAAGAAGCTAAAAAAGCAAACCACTTCGTGGATATCTTGCATCCCCACATCACTCAAAAAAACTTTTTGCACCATTTTATGTTCATCGATTAAATACGTCTTTCTCATTTTCAGTATGTTTTCACAATCTAATTGGTGAGGATCCCACTGTTCTCTAGAGAAGTAAAGACTTTTTCCTAAATCATAGTCACCTTCCATCTCTACTTGAATCTCTTGAAGAATCAAGATCACTGTCCTCACAAGCCAGCCTACCCAATGGCCTCTCCAAGCCTGCTTCTCTTAGTAAGGATGAAGTTCTTTTATACACAGCTTTAGGTGGGAAATTTCTATTCTTCTAAGCATGTCAGTGCTGACCTCAGTCCTATAAAGTCACATCACTCCAACTACCATTCTTGTCTTCTAGTGAGCCTTCCTCGCGTGATGATGTGTTTCCTCATCGGAGATACTATTCGACATGCAAGTTCCCACTGTGTGGCTTGTGCGCGAGATGTCCTCTGTGATTTGCTCCTTTCTTCTTGTCCACTTATCCTGCATTTAAACATGGCAATAGCGTAAAACAAGCATGATACCTATGTAAGATATATTTTTAAATACTTATGTATTTACAACGTAAGTCACATTCTTTTATCATCTTCTTATGTGTTTTGACCTAATTATTTTATTAAAAGAGGTTATAATAACTGGTATTTATACATGTTATCATTGTGGTACAGGCATCCTTTAATCATTCTTTTGATCGCCTCCATGCATTTATGATTTTCACTATCTCTCTGTTCGAAGGTCATCAGGTCTTGCCTTCTTCTTGCATTCTCAATGGGAGGGAAGAACTTCATAAATTTTTCAATCAAGTTGTCTTATGTAGTAGCTTCCCCTTCATCCAAGGAGTTAGCCCATTGTTTAGCTTCGTAACGTAATGTAAGTGAGAATAACGCTAAATGCAGTTCATCTCATGATATACCCGACATATTAAACGACATGCAAATAGAATAGAAGTTTCTTATATGCTCGTGAGGATCTTCGCGTGGATATCCTCCAAATTTTCTGGTGTTTTAGATCATTTTTAGCATTACTGGTTTAATTTTGGATCGTACGTTTTCTTCAAATTTTGGATATTTAATACCAAAATAGAAATTATAGAGGTTTTATGATGCATATGATCTAATGGGGCAATCTATATCGTGGGTAAGGTAAGCGGGATCTTGTTCTAGGGCTTGTTGGTTGGCAGGGGTTATTGTTTTGGTTGTGCATGTTTTGCCTGGTGTTGTTGCCTCTGTCTTTGTCTTTGTCTCCGATTTCTTCGAAATGTTTGCTCAATTTTAAAGTCAATCTGGAATTTAGGTTGTTCGGATTCACTCATAAACTTGTTCACAAGCTTTTTAGCTAAAGTATGTGATTCAGTGGTGCCAAAAACTTGGTTGCGATTATTTTTTTCATGCAATAAATTCTCACTATTGTTACATTCGCAGGTTGACATGTATGGCTTTGATTTTTACAACTAATAGGCGGTGAAATAGAGTTATGTGATAAAAAGTGCACTTCTATTCATGCATTTCTAACTTGATGATTAAACAATGTCACGTAAGTTTTCTTCTCCATCACCCAAGTGTATGCAATGGGAGGTCTCCTAGTAAGTCCAAGGTCGAACTCATGGAATTTAAGCTTCTACTTTACCTAATTGCTCACTAACTTATGTTGTATACACTCTACAGTAAATCATATGAATAGTATATTAATTATCCTAACTATTTACACTACTATGCTTGGCGGTGCAAGGTGACATGGTGTTGTGGCATGATGGAATATGAACTCAATATAGACATGACGGGGGAGGAAGATTGAACTGCTAAAGACAATGACTAATGATTCACTGCCTTGAGGCGATATAAACATCTCTTAACTAAGTTTTAAGGTGAGCAACTTCTCAGTGCAATGTCATACTTGCTCATCTTTCAGGATGAAAATACACAAGCTAAGTGGTGTATATATCGAATCATATTGAATGCAGTAGTAGAAACTAAACCTCAACTAAGACATACACCTTTCAGTGCGCTAGCCACAGACATTAACTTCTCGGTAATGTATGTAGAGGATGAGCTTGGCGACAGGAATGCACTGTGTTATTCTTCCAGCCACTTGATTAGATAAATATGGTTATCACGTACTTGGTGATTACAATCTCTACTTTTTCCCTTCTCTCAAATGAACAAAGTTGAGATACTCACGTTTAACTAAACAAAACTCGTATGACATTCATTATGACTTTCTTAGCATTAAATACATCATTCATTACTACTCAACTACTCAGTCACATATTCATAGGTAAGATAAGAAAAATAGAAGAATGGAAGAAGAAATGCATTACTTTCATAATTAACACTACAGGTCTTTTGGCCATGAAGTTCTGCTTACAAAACAATACAATATAAGAAATAGAAAACAGAAATACAATAGATGGATTACACTGCAAAGTTTGATCTCTCATACTCTTTGGTTTTGATTTATGCCTATAGATGAGGGGAACAGCGGAAGGGTGAATCTCTCTCTTTGTTATTTTAAGCTTTCAACTAAAACTCAAGGTAAAGGAGAAGAATGGATGATACGAAGCTTACTTTCCAGCCAATTTATGCACACTTCTTATTTGGGAGTAAGAGGCTCTATTTATATACAGGAAGTGATGTTGGCAAGTCTGCATGCGCCATTAAGATTTCTAAAAAGTTACGACTACTACGCAGTCTGACCTATTTGTCCTTTTCTGACTTTTCCACCAACCTTTTTTATTTGCTAGTGGCTTGATCACCTCGCAACTACTTTCTCGTCCTATAGAGGTTGGTTGGGTCTCCTTTCATTTAACGTGCTATTCGACAAGCTTCACTCTTCTTCGCCTAGAATCCTGCGATAAGAATATTAAAACATAGTACAATAGGGATGAAGTTCTTTTGTGTTAGGCTTTTCGTGGAGCAATCAAATTAACTTCTTTTCTCTTTGTTTTCTTCTCTTTTCATGCTATAAGACTTCATTATTTTATTTAGAAGACTACAATAACTTGTATTCTACAAGTTATCAGTCTTCTAGAAGAAAAATTAAAGCCCTCAGGGAACATTTTTTGAAATTATCTCATCGACGGTGAGACTTCGATATTATGGTTATATTATAGGATCATAAATCACAAGTGGTTTTTAAAATACGTTTTAATCTCGACTCGCTGCACAAACCATTTTTCAAGAGTGATGGCCTAAGAACATGTACTTGGAGGAGGAGTAGATGACTCCCTATTTGAAGAAGGACGAACAAGATCGGCCGAAAGCCTAGATGGATTAGAAGACTTCGTGCGAGATTCAATCTATATGTTGAATGATCTTAATCTTAATCGAGTTATCGTGGTAAACCCCAAATCCATTGCATATTAATCTGCACTTATTTGTGAGGGTGAAGAGTTTTGAAGAAGAGGATAGGTGGCTGGCCCTTAAAGAGGTTGAGATTCCTCTTCCTCTATCATTCATTTTTCTTTGAGAAAATTTTTAGAGAGAGAGAGAGCTTTAGAGTTAGAAACTCTCTTAAGAGGTAGTCAGCTAAGGGGTTTTGTTCTGAAACTCTCTTAAGAGGTAGTCAGCTAAGGGGTTTTGTTCTCTTTTTATAGGCAAAACTTCAAAGCCAAAACAAAACAGTAGGGCTTGCCATCTGACAAAAAATTGTTTTGAAACAAAATTTTTACATATTTTTCTAATACAAAATTTGAAGCTCACGATTTTGATCACAATTTTTTTATCGATTAGTTCTCCTAGGAATTTTTAACATAAAGAACTATTGCAAGTACCTCTTTTTTTAACCTTGAGTTTTTTTTTTTTTTTTTTTTGCATCATTCCAAATTCCTGAGTGGAATCGGAATATTGATTTGGTCTTATCTAGATACTATTTGAGGACTCCTCCAATTCTAAATTAGAGGCATTAGGTACGATAAGATTTTCTTTTGGGTTGATAAGACTTAGACAAATAACTGATTTGACTAAAGCCTTAATTTTTTTTAACAATTTGGGTATGTGTACGATAATGGTTTTAGATTTTTCTTCCGCCTTTGATAGAGTGGTTTGCAAATGAATCCGAGATTTTGGATAAAATTAAACACATAATTTAAACCACCTAAAAACCTTTGAAGGCAGGTTTTATCAAGAATTTGATCTAGAAAATTTGAGGCAAACTCAATTCATCTTTGAATGGGTTTGATCATTCCTAGGTGGATTTAAAAATTCAAAAATCTAATTTTTGTTTAGGTAGACTACCAAACTATTTCTTTTTATGATGTCAATAAAAATATTGATATGTTTTTTTTAAGAAGAAATGATAGAGAAATATAGCAAGTCGGAGTCTCCAATGGGCCCCTCCTGTGCTATAATCTCTGTATCCATTAAAGGAGGTTGCATGTTACATGGTACAAGTATCAGAGAGGGCTAGAGAAAAGCCCCGTGTACAACACCATTATTTTAGGAATACTGAAAAGCTTAAAGAAATTGTAGTTGGCTTGTAATCATAAAACAATTTATGTCTACTAGCTCACAATCCAATGAAGTTGCAGATATCTTCCCAAATGTTGATAGTGCTTTTTTTACTTATCTCTAAAGATCCTACTATTTCTTTCCTTCATATAAACCAAAGTAAGCTACCACTTCACTGAGTTTGATGATGTTTTCTTCGCTTGTTTGCTTGAGAGAACATAAGGACAATCCAAGCAATCTAATGCTAGCTCTACGAAAATTCCCACCTATTTGCAGTAGTAGTTTTTCCCAAAGAGATTTTGTAATTTTGCAGTTCAGGACTCTCTTTGCAAAGGACACAGATATTTGGGTTTAATCATGTACCTGCCAATTGTTTTTGGAATACATCCAATGTATTGATGCTTTCATGTATAATAGTCCAAAGGAAGAATTTGCATTTCATCGGCAACGCTGATTTCATAAGTATCCAAAGGAATGTTGTTCGGTATTTTGAACTTCATTAGTGGAGTCATTTGCCAAAGCTTGTTTTATCGAAGCTGTTGTGAATTTGTTGTCTCCACTTAGGTTCCACAATGGTCTATTAGTCCCTTTTTCCAGGCATGGGATTGGCAGCTCCCTTTTGATTTGGTTCCATGAATTGATTTCTCTTTCATTAAGGGGTCTTCTTGTTGTTATGTTCCAAATTCGATTTTCATTATCCCAAGTTTCCTTTATATGCATTATGATTTTATGATAATGCATATAGTCTGGGATGCATCTTTGAGAGCAGCCCCCTCTCATTTTAAATTCCATGCCAAAAAGAGATATTCTCCACGTTATTTATCTACCATTT
>JBBPDI010000029.1:10862229-10883073 GCA_037974545.1 Cucumis variabilis | reverse complement strand
TAACATTACTTTCATGTCCTCAGGATCCCTCTCATTCAGATGTGGTACCGGTTCATTCATGTCTCCCTCCTGATCTCGGGCGTTACACTTGATTTCCAACAATTTGTTCAATAGGTTGCTTACGTCTTTCACCTCTACCATCTTGACCACCCTTTCTTCCACCTCTACGTTGTAGCATTTCCTAACATTCACAACCAACTCCTTTAGATTTTCAATCAAGGAAAAAATCCACACATTATCTTAAATATTACAAGCAAAGTCATGTACATATGATTCAAGAACATCTTATTAGGAAAACATATACATGGCAAAGATGAAAGATCTGTATTTGACCATACGAGAATTTATATTATAAACTTGTCTCGTAAGTCAATCTATAGAACATAAAACTTAAGCTTTGATACCAACTATAACAATTCAACTTTTTGTACTTAAGGTCGTTATTTATGGAAGAACAATATTTGAAAATCATCCTTAAGAAAATTTTATTAGGAAACATAGAAAAATATAAGACATGGAGATATTTGTTTGAAACTAAATAAGTAAATTGATGAATTAACAAATAGATAATGTTTTATTTTGGGACTCCTATTTAAATCCATAAAGAAATGAATAGTTTCAAATCGTTAAACTTTATATCCAACGAGAATTCAAAGCAAATCAAGAAATCATGGAAATATAAAAGAAGAGTGAAAGCAACCGTCTAGTCTCAAATGACAAAGTTACAGATCTTTTTTGTCACTTGCCAACTTACCTTTATTTTTGTATGAAAAATGAAACATAGAAGAGGGTGAGTATTATAAATACTCAATAAGTGACCCATTACTAGGCCCACTAAGTGAACATGTTAACTTTTTTATCAGATTGTCGGTGTACATCCTGTAGCATTAGCAGTCTTGGTGATTCTGTAGGAACACATATCAATCGTAATTATGAATCCGAGGGTACACATATCAATCAAATAACAATCAAAATCAGTTAGTTATAGGTGATGATTTCAGAGGGACACCCTAACATATAATAAGATGAACATAGCCTTATAATAAAATGTTTAACGGACATCTTTAGTCCAATAAGGCATACAACATGTAAGATCCATATTATGCCATAAATATATCGTCACATTAAAAATGTTAATCAAGAATTTGCAATATTAATACCCTCACAGTCCAATCGTGAATAAATCATAGCAATTGATAGTGAATCAGACCATCTCAACATCATAACGCCCAATGTAAACACAGTCTTATCATCAATTAAGTTCAAGGAATCCAATAGTAAATCACTTACCTCAAATTATACCCAAACAACAATTATATATGCAACCAATCCACTTCCAAAACTCAATTCATCACCTTGAATCAAAATATAAGGCATGTGTCAAAACATTTTAAATCAATGTTTAAGTCCAAATTCAAAAATAAAATTTCTTCCAAAAGAATTCCCATTTTCTTACCTAACTTGGGCTTCATTCGAAACCTTCTCCTTCTCAATGAGACAACGACAATCTAAATTCTAAGCTGTTGGACAACGATCCTCAACACTAAAAAATTCGTTCTAGCCTTCCAAACACCAAACATAATAATTAATTTAACCAAGATTCAATAGGCAAAAAACACCCATTCAAGAAAACAAAGAAAAACGACTTACAAAAAACCCACCCAACCTAACAGATCCGACGAGTGGCAGCAGCTGATTTTTGTTTTACTTACATCCATTCAATTTTCTTTTACCTACCTCCAATAACTCAACTTGGATTTTGATTTCAACATCTTTCCTTATTTTTAAATACCTCTCTAAATTCTCAATAGTTTTTCTTTTAACTTTATAATCCTAAAAAATTACAAAAGCCACCCTTGTCCTTTTATCTACGACTTCTAATTTTTATTCTTTTCATTTTGTTATTGAAAGAATTCTTATTGTATTTTAAGTGTTAATCATTGCAAGCTCAAAATTGTATTAGAGAGTTTTCTTTTGTGTGATTTAAAGCTTTAAAATATTGTGACAAATGGATTCTAATCCGTGAAAAGGATTAGATTTACTCTTGAACCTAAAAAATGAGCAAGATAGTTGTTAGCTCTAATTCGTGGAAAGAGTCTAAAGAAAGTTTTCAATCAAAATATCAAGATGTGCTTAGAAAGGTAGATGTAGGTCAAGTTTGACCAAATAACTATACAATTGTGGTATATTCTTCTCTAACCCTTTTCTAATTATTTTTACATTTAATTTTAGTTGCATATTCTTATTGCTTGAGGTTGATTGTATACTATATTAATTACATACTTTTTATCAATCTTATTTTAAGCCTAAACTAATTATAGCTTTTATTAATTTAATTTAAAAATTATCTAATTAACTTAATTTGAACATAATTGTTAACAAAGTTTAATTAAGCCTATTCATCCTTCTAGGTCTGCATACTGGTCCAAACATTATGTATAACTTATGTTGTCATATGTTAGATTCATCTATTTTTTTAATTATTACTTCAATTATGTGTGATGTGGATGCTATTGCAGAATGGTTGGTTGAATTTTTTCAAGTACGTAAAATGTTTTCAATTCTGTCTTTGATAGATGTCAAGTAACCTTTCTTCCATGCAGTGGAGAATTTATCTGGAAATAATATTGTCCTTGTTTATTTCAAAGTTGCATGGCACCACTTTCCTTGTTTTTTCTCAAGAGGATTCTTTTTTCTTGTCAAGTTATTCTCAAAGTTGTGTCATATATATTATGAATGTGTGTTTCTCATTAGGGTTAACCATTCCAATTAACGTCGTTGTTATGTTATGCGAAAAAGGGTTCTAGAAAGCTAATGAATGTACTATTAGAATAGGTGTATTAATATCACCATTGAGATATGTCGTTGAGTAGTCATCCAAAATACGTTAAAGTATGTTTGCTTCTTATCTTTTGTTTCGAGTGAAAAAGGTTTATCTCATATTTAAGACAGCCTAAAAGAAAAGTTAATGATTTCATTGTTTTCATTTACTTGTAAAAAAAAAAAAAAAAGTCCGCTTCCATAGAAATGAAGGGTGCTAATACTCATGGAAATTACCCAAGTGTGAATCTGTTTGAAGGGACCTCAAACATAACTTAAGTGAAGAGAAGTTGTGGGAGTTAGAAAATTTCATACTTGTATTTGGCCTAAAAAAAGTAATCTTTGTCAACAAAGTCGGTTGATTAGGATAAAAGTGTATCTCTTAAAAAGTGTACGGGCACCTTTTGAAGCATACGGTTCAAAAAAATAGCGAAAAAAAGAATCAATGTTTAGATTTTAACCTTCTTTAGAGGACTTTCTAACTTCTAGTGAAGGGGCTTTTTCTTACCTTTCACTATTTTTTTAATGAATAAGTTTTGTCCTTTAGCCGCGGTCGTTTATCAATACTATAAATTTAAATAAATAAAAAATCAATTCATTTTTATTAAATTTTCAATTTATCGAACTAACTTTTCATTGATGTATTGTTTTATTTCATCGAGTCTAAGTTGAAATTAAATAGTTTCTTCTTACTGCTGGAGAGTCTAAGTTCTTACTACTGGATTAAAATATTCATGGATATGTCGATATATCGTTCGTGCATATATCAATAAATATCGAAGAATTAAATATCTATAGATATGTAACACCCCGAGCGCTAAATTAATTGATTTTAATCGAATTATTTTATTTTAGGATTTTAAATGTTTGTTAGGTGCAATTTGTCTCTTTTAGATTGAAAAATAACATTTAAATTGTGGAAAAGAAAAGAGGTAAAAGAGGAAAATTGTTTGGGAAGTAATAATAATAATATGTTATTTTTATTATTTACTATTATTATTATTATTAATTAAGTAAATAAAAAAAAAGAGAAAAGAAATTAGGATTCCTTCTCTCTCTCTCGACACACACTGATCCCCCCCTCACCTCTCTTCTTCTTTTTCTCTTCACTCCCGAGCCCTACCCACCACCGTCGCCCGCCATCTCCAATCTTCTTCCTCTCTTCCGTTCGTCGCGCCGCCACAACCTAACCCCATCGTCGGTCGACGACAAAACCGAAGCTGCCCCACCGTTCGCGAAAATCCCACACCGCATCCCCTGTCGTTCGTGTGCGTCTCTTCTCTTTCCAGATCCGTGCCGTTCTGAAGCTCGGACCGTTGCACCTTCGTTCGGCCTCGTCCACACTAGTCTCCACCGCGTCAGTTCGTCGGCCAAGGTTGAAGCAGTCATGCGTCTCTTATCAAACGTGCGTGAGTTTCTTCGTATGTCGTTGTTGCTGTTTTGTTGAAGTTTATTTGTAAGGATGAAATTGATGGGTAATTGTAAGGTTTTACATTGTGAATTCTATGAGATGGATGTTGTTAATGAATCAAATTAGTGTTTATTCTTGAAGGTGACATCGACGTCTCGATGTTATGATCCTTGAGTGTTGACCATAAGTTTCATTGGAGCTAGATTCTCCACCTTCTTGGGTAAGTTCATGGATAATGTAGTTTAATTATTTGAATGAAGGAACGAATTTGGGAAAATTACTGAGATTTATTATTATGTTTAGGTTGTTTTCGTGGACATTAGTTCGATTAAGGTGCTTAGGTAACATTAAGGTAAGGGGCTTCCTACTGGACTCACATACTGATTTGAGTGGTATTGTTTTATCTGACCTGAATGAGGATGACGGTTGTGATTTATACTTTTGAATGAAGACTTAGTGATTATTTTATATTGTGTTCGACTGAAAGAGTATATATCTATGTATGGATGAATGTGGACTGGATATTTGAATGCATGTTGTGACTGACTGGATAAATATATATTATACAAATATAGATGTTGAATATTTGAAACTTGTTGATGTTACTTATAGAGGGTGGATTTGAAACGATGGACTTTTGGTTTAGACTGGATGTATGGTATATTGTTGCGAATGTGTTCTTTGGAACTGAGGAGACTGTGTGGTTGTGCTCTTGTAGAATGTGGAGAATATTATGGTTACTTAGTTAGTTGACTTATGTGTCGTTATGTTTTAACTGGCCTTGGGGCTGAACTAGAGTAAGATGACTGTTAGGGGTTAAGTAAAGAGTTTATGCGATGAGGTTATGAGAATGAATTGTGAATGACTGTTAAAATGAAAGAATGGACTGAGGGGAAAAATTATTAGTTCTCCTATTGTGTAGTTACCTTGCAGGTGTCCTACGGGATCACCACTTTTTTTATATCATGCGGGATTATTTGACTGATATGTGTTTCTGCAAAACACTAGACTAATTATGCGTCCTTCAGGGCGTTAAACTGATTATGTGTATCCTACGGGATCACAAGACTGTGACTGTGCAGGGTACTCCACTAGGGAGCTAATAATTTATTTTTTCCTTAACGAGACCAGTAGTGGGTCTCTTACTGAGTATGTTGTACTCACCCTTGTATGTTTAACCTTTTAGGTAAAGATAACAAAGGAGGCAGACCAGTGAGAGGCAAGAAGGAGGCGTGATTGCCATAGAGAATGTCGTTCAAAATGCTTCCGCCCATGATTTGTTGTTTTCTTTAGGACAGAAGATTGTTTAGAAAATTTTTGTGATTTAACAGAGTTATGGATTTTTGTTTTGCAAACTGTACTTCTAAAATTTTGGTTGATTGAAATAGGGCCCGAATAAAGGTTTTCTTTGATGTTATTTGACCTTGATGGATTTTATAAAGACTCATGTTTAAAAGAAGTGTTTTTCTATTAAAGTAATGACCACCGCTTAATTCCAAAAGTTGGGTCGTTACAGGATATTATCAACATCTATTATAAATGCTCGTAAAAGACAAAATGTCATCTATTTAGTTAAATATAAATATAAATATTAATAACTATATTCATTTTTTTCGTAAAATTGAAATCTCGTTATCAACATCGGCATCAATATTTTATTTCTTACTCGTGAGTCACTATATAATAACTCTAAAATTAAAGTATTTCGTTCTAATTGTTTAACTCTTTTAACAGTGAAGTTTCTTTCCACCAAAAGTAGATGATATCAACAAAACTAGATAGGATATCTATAATTTTTTGTTTTTCTCCTCACTTATTAGCATATCTAATTAGTTTAACTTACAATCACATTGTGTTTGACTACTGTGTGGTCTATATTAAATTCACCTATTTTTTCATAGAAAATTTGAATCTATAAGCTGTTGATCTATAATATTTAAACTAATAATTAATTGTTTTATATTGACAACCAAATCGGTTTGTTGCACCCAATTATCTTTAGTTAGATAATTGTTAAAGAAAACTCTTAACTTAGTGCTCCCTTTCCAATCTTCATCATTTTTCTTCCCTAACTTGTCAATTCCACCTCCACTTAACTTCTTTCGTACTATGAGTATCTCATTTTTTTTCTCAATATCAATTCACTCGCACTAATAAGCTTCGATATATTTGTTTAGTTATATAGTACACACAATCAGTACACCATTTAATTTATCTTTTCTTTTTATACCAATGCAACCCAAAATAGAAAAAAAGGTTCAACTATCAATTTTTTTATCAAAACCATATAAGATCAATTTGATTTTAGACCAATTGGCTTTCTTCAAATTATGGTAGGAAGTGAATATATATCTTACAAATAATAATAATAATAATAACAACAAGTTTCTTTCAAGACTGGTTAACATCAAGCTTGATCGAAAATCAAACCAAAAAATCTTATCGTAGATGAATAAAGAAGTTAGCTTTATTTTACATCCATCTTATTCCACACACATGCTGTTAAATAAGGAAAAAGAAAATTGATAGTGTCTACTCTAAACCATCTCAAGAATATTAAATGCATATTAATTTGAATCACATGTTTATCAAATTGTATTGTCACCTATCAAATCTTTTGACCCATATGCCCAATTAGACATCCCATGTTGTAGTATATCCCATAACAGGTAATATATAGGCTTTGATTAATTTATGTTGTAATTATAAGAACTTTGTTGTTTCATTCTCACTTAATGGAGGAATCTATTCCCTTGTCAAAATGCCAAACTTTAATGATATTGTTTGAAACAAAATAATCATAATCATAATCATAATAATGATAATAATACAAAATTGGTGGTTCATATTTTTGCCAATATTTTATAAAAAAAAATTGTAACTTTGAAATGGAAAATGAGGTTGGAAACAGGAGAGGAAAAAAAAAGACAACAATTATATTTTTATAATATGTTATTGTTAAGAAAGTATACTCATAAACCTAACAAGTGATTTGAATATTTAAAAGAAATCCTCCTCATGATTTCAATACATTATTGTTTTCTAAAAAACAAAGTGGAGAGTTTGAGATGGTGATTTGGGGTGACCCAATAGAGTTTCCAAAGGACACTTAATAATCATCCTTGCAAAGTTTTTTTTTTTTTTTTTCCTTTTTCTTTTTCCTAAAGACACTATATCCTTAAAGATTCATAATACATGATCTTCTCTTTATGATAATGAAAATATCAAGTATGTATAGAGGGGGTAAGATTAAAATATGTTTAAATCTTTGAGTTTGGATTACTCTCTTTACAACTCTAATTAATCATCTCTACAAACTAGGCTTTTTGTATAAAATTTGAAAAAGAGATTGACTCGAATATACATCTTAATTTATTTGGTATATTTAACTAATTGTTGTTTCTTTTAATTAAATAAAGTTTCTTTTTGGTCCTTATATTATCAGTCTCCCTTCACTTTATTTAGTGTACGTTTGTTTATGAGTCTTTTAAAAGTTTATCAACACGAATCACTCTCCTCCTACTCTTTATTTAGACTTTATTTTGATACTTGAATTTTGTGCAGAAATTATTTGTTACATACATTCATATGGCTTTTAAACTATATGCATACATGCATATGCAGTTGAGTTTGAAACTTGGTGACTTATTTTATTTTATTCTTTTGCAAATTATGACTTAGGAAAGTAAATATAACATATTTTTGGGCTAATTGCACATATGCTAACCATACCTATAGTATTTGCAGAGATAGCACAAAAAAAAAAAAAGAAAAAAAAAACAAAACAATTGGCAACTATTGTAAAAATTAGATTTAATTTTTGAACGATAATAAATTATATCATTGGTAAAAGTCTATCATTAATAAAAATCTATTAGTAATGGAGTTTATCATTAAAAGATAATATGTTTCCATGCATATTTGCAATTCTTTTAAATGATTGATATACACTTCGTTAATATCTGTTATTGATAACCAATGTAATTACCATTAGTTTTGAAATAAATTTTGTATTTTGATTTTATTTAAAGAAATTTTAACGGATTAGAAAAATGATGAACTATTTAAAGAAATAGGCAAAAAAAAAGAAGTACTGACTATAGGTATGGATAGACATCTATCAATTTCCATCAATATGATTATACCAATGATAAACTTCTCTATCAATTTCTATCATTAATAGCTACTAATAAACTTTTATCAATTATTTGTCAATAATAGGCTTTTATCAATTTTTATAATTGATAAATACTAATAGACTTATACGAACATCTATCTAAGTTATAGGAAAAGTGAAAAATTTTGTTATAATTTGTAAATAGTTTTGACCATTTTTCTATATTTAAAAATTCATCAAATATTTGTAAATATATTAGCAAAAATATCATACATAGATGTTGATTGATACTAATAAACTACTATCATCTATCATGGATTAGATGCTGCAATAGACACCAATAGATATCTATAACTATTTATGACAGGCTATAAATTCAGTTATATATTTGTAAAAAACATTTTCAGTCATGTCATTTAAAATAAATTTATTTATATATTTATCATAATAAAACAAACTAAATTCAGAATTTGAACCATTACCAGCAAAACAATTGAAAAAATATAACTGAATTGTATCGTTCAACTTTTTTAAACAATTGTTTTATTGCCCAGAGAGATGATTATTTGACGTGAATATATATTATAACTAATAATTATATATTTTTGTCAAACTTTAAAAAATGATTATTATATCTATAGATGACACCAAACTCAAATATATAAGGTAAATTTAACTCAACTAAGAATTTATACAAATTTATACAAAAACGGGCAAATTTCAAAATTAAATACTTCAAACTCCCACACCACCCTAATGTACTTTCGTACTTAAATTTAGTAAATAACAATAATTCTTAATTTGTTCATTCACATCCAAAAATTAAAATAAATTTTACTTAAAATGGAAATAAATTATATAACACAATCCATATATGTATTAAATGGTTTAATTTAAAATATTTATACTTCCAAACGTCTCAGGTACTCACATTAATTAATCATGCAAAATGGACACAGTTTTCAAATATCCTAACAAGCTTTCTATTAAAGAAACAAAATTATAAAAGGACAAAGAATATATATAAGTGATATTTTTTTATGGATGGGATTAGAAGGATCAAATTATACCACCAACTATTGCAAGGATATGTTATATTAGTCATATCATTCTGCCAATTTACCTTTTCTCTTTCTTAGCTAAATTGCAAAAATCACTTCTGGAGTATAATAATATTGTAATTCCATCTTTCAATTTTTAGAGTTGTAAAAGTTTAACTTCTACCGGTATTAAAACTGGACCAACAATCTTATGAAATTAACCCATCAACAATAAAATTGAACCCACAAACTTATAAAAAAAAAATATGTTATAATATAATTTAGAAGAATTGGACCACTATATGGCAAAATTATAGGTTGTAATTGGAAAATGGCAAGAAATTAGCAAGAATTTTAGCTAATCTGTTGGGAGCAAATGATTTAGATTCTTAATACTCTGAAAATGCCCTCTATAGTTTAACTAAATTTTTTTTGTAAACTAAAATTTAAATCTTTAAAATCTTTCACCTGAAACAAAATCCGTCACTGAAGATGAAATATTAGTTACATATTTTCTTTATAAAAGAAATCTCTCTTAAATCTTCATCTATGTATCTTTCGATTAATTTTCAAATTTTCACTTTGTAGCTTTTTCACTCTGTACCAACAACCGATAGAGAAAACAGAGTCCATTGTTTAAGGAAAGAAGAAAAGGGATCCAAGTCAAAAAGGAACTGGTCTCCATTGCATGCTACTATGTATTCAAGGATATTTTGTAGGAACAGGATACTATATATTGAAAATTTTATATAATTGAAAGGTTAAATATCTTTACATTAATTACATTCAATTCATCGATGTCCACTTTCAGAAACATATATACATATAATGATTGTACCACATAGACCGCACCAAGAGTAACATTCTAAACCAGAAAATGCCACAATAGACCGAAGAATCTTTTAAAGAAATGTGAATGAAGAAAATTCTACTAGCTAGTGATTTGAATGGAGATATCGAACGAGTTTTTGGGGGTAGCATTTTGGTATGTCAGATTCAATGGAAGGAAGCATCATCATTGCTATTCTAAAGACTTATTAGAGTAAAAATTCTTCCTACAAACCAACACGAGTTCTTTCAACATGTTTTATTCTCATTCAAATGCATTTTAGGAATATTTTCAAAAATATTCTTAGAAGGTCATCCAACATAAAATTGCTCCAAGCTAAGCACGCTAACTTTGGAGTTCTTATGATTAAACCACTGAAAAAGAAGGTACACCTTGTTAGTATAAGTATTAACTTTTAATTTTTTTAAGTCTTTCTTAACATGACTTTTATGTCCTCAGAATCCCTTTCATTTAGATGTGATACTGGTTCATTCATGCCTTTCTCCTAATCTCAGGCGTTATAATACTAATTGCTTCCAAAATTTCTTCATTCCAACACTTTGGAAATTTAGAAAACGTCAAATTCGCAACAACAGATGTAAGTAGGAAAGAACAATTTGGATGGCTATTAAAAATGAGGAGAGTTGATGTAAGTAGGTCAAAGGGGAAAGTTTAAATATTAAGGGTATTTAGGTGGACAACTCAACCTTGTATCAATTACCTACCAATACCATGTATTTCTTAGAAATACCAAATATTGTTTGAACATTCAAAGTACTATGCCTACTTTTCTATTTTACACATATTTATAAAGTTGTAGTCCCCACATAACAAATACGAGTATTTCTACTATCCTATTCAATGGTTGATTGTAATAATATAATTTATAGATGACAATACATAGTATCTGCCCTTATGCAGTAAACGCTTTAGATTGTGAGGAAATGGAAATTACCAAAATTTTGTTTATCCATCAAGATAACATAGAGAATTTTTTGAAGGCGACAGTTAAGAATACTTATTGCAATATTAAATTTTTCCTTAAATTCTTCCCAGTAAAGTTCTTATTTAAATACTCCTACGTATTCCTCCATTTAGAATATGCTAGAATGAAACGTGTTTTTGGGTTAAGTTGAATAGGATGTTATAGTTTTTAGTTGAGGCTTTGATGAAGAGCAAGTATCCAACATTGTTAAGCTAAAGCTTACTAAATTTCGAGGATGAATTTTCTTAAGGAGGAAGGAAATTGCAAATATTGGACCCAAGAATCCCCAAGTCATCTAAGAAACTTAGGAGGTGAATAGGGTCGAGTTTAGTTGGAGAAAAATTGTTTAAGATTGGTGTTGCAAGAAAACTTGGAGAGAAAATTTTACTATGATTTGGTGGTTGTTAAGTGTTATGATTGGTATGTCATTGTTTTAATGTCATGCTTATGGTCACATGCCAGCCTTGGGTAAGTAAATGATAAAAAAAAATGACTAAATATTAGTATTAGCTAGGCAGCCATCAAGGAGTCTAAGGTGTTTAGAGGTTAGACTAGGCAACAAAGGTTGTCTAAATAACCTCTAAGGAGAAAGCTATGTGACCAAGCAAGATATGTTAGGCGTTGTGGTGTCAAGGGAATCTCTATGCATTGAGGCACACGGTCAAATAACCCATGAGAGCTAATGTAGGCTTTACATGTTGGATTGAAGGTTAGGCAAGCATAAGAGTGTCCAAGGTGTTATGAACCTAAGCTAGGCGACCAAAACGTTATAAAAAAAAAGCCTCCAAAGACATGTAAAAGACAACATGAATGTTCTAGGCGTTTTAGGTAAAGAGATCAGTAGGAGGTGTAAAAAGTCAATAAAAGGTGTAAAGAAGTTAGTAGAAAGCATAAGGAGATTAGACATGCAAGTAAGAGGTGTAAAGTGGAAAGTGAGATGTGTCAAGAGGTTAACCATGCAAGTAGCAAGTGTCAATTGAAAGCTATGCAAGGTATTAATATGTAATTTTCAAACGACTAGAGCTTCCATTATACTCATGCATTTTCTCTCAAACCAATTCTAACAATCTTCATTTTAAGTCTAGTTTGTGAGGTAGGTATTTTTGTTTATGAAAATTTAAGGAGGATATTCAACCGATTGATGAAAGATCGAAAGGTCACCTTCAAAGGAAACCTAGATAGTATCGATTTTTTGAAGCTATAAAACTCAATACTTGAAATCTTTAGTCAAAATTCTAAGGTAAGCTAGCTTAATACATATTTAAGCAAGTTGGTAAAAGGAAGTTTCTTTATTTTTGTTCTGGATTTTTAGTTATTAAGCTAGCATAAGGGTTGTGTTGTACACGTTTTAGAGGTAAAGTGGTTATCTGGAAATTTTAGCATGCTTGTGGCATGACTAGCTCCTAGTCCGGCGACGTGGGACACTTGTCTAAGCTATACGGCTGATCATGTGCGCCTAAGGTCTCCAAATGCATGCGCAAAGTGAGGCGCAAGGCTAGGCTAGGCGTCCATGGGCACATGGCTTGTTGATCATAAGGCAAACATACGACCAGGCATCTTAGGTCTGTGTAGGCGTGCATGCTACCCACCGCCTATGCCCAACAATCGAGCATGCCATAACACTGTTTTTTGGTTTTTTTTTCTTTTGTTATTTTCTTGAAATTTTAAGTAAAGTTGGCATATTTTTGGATTTGGGAATTTGTATTAAATTCTCTTATTTTAGAGGAAGAGGAAATTGGAAAGTTTTATAAGCCAAGGTGTTGAGCTATTGAGTCGTGAGTGACCTTTAAAACCCTAAAATTATTTTATAAATGTTTGTTTGCCTAAAATATTTTGTGAATGCAAGCATGGTTTATTGACTATCTTCACTTAAAATCAACTATTGAAAAATGTTAGATTGATAAATGCTCCTTTTCGGGGATCTTATTGAAACATTATGATTGAAATAATGATTCACAAAAGTTGAATTTGATATTTACATGTTGGTTATGAAACACTTGATAAGTTTTGTGAATGTTTTGTGTTTTTAAAACCTATACTATAAGGTCCCGGTTGCACATAGCCAATACGACAAAAGGCCTTGCAATAAGAATGATACACGAGGAGATTTTTTTATAGTGGAACAATCGCGATAAGAACCCTTACGCCAAAAAGGATGCAGGTACAATTGAACGAGTAAAGTCATTCTACTTTATCCAGGGACATTGATGTGATGCAAAAGATAGTAGGTCAACGATTGAGGTGACCTGACCGCCTAAACTGAGTTTAAGATAAGGCGTGTCAGAGGCACATGGCAATTTCAAATTAGGTCACTTTTCACTACCGATTAGAGAAATCATTTCAGTATAGAGAGACCCGCCTGGAAAGATCTATAAATAAAAAACCTGAGTCATCTAAAAATACTTACTCTAATCTTGTCAAGAGAGAGAATTTGAAGGTGCTTAAGAATTTGAAGCAAGACCAAGCTCATTCCGATCAAGATTTCGAAACTAGCAAGGGGACCTTGATCGGATAAGGAAAAGGGTTAACCATAACAGTGAGTAGTACTCCTACAAAACTTTTGAAATAAGAAAAGAGTTTCTAACTCTTATTTAATGCTATACTAGTTTCTTATAAGTTTATGAATGATGTGAAGTTTTCTACACGTTTTCCCACCACTTTCGTAAGTGAGTTCACCGATGAAGAGAATGTGTGACAATATACTCTCTGTATAACTTAAGGTTAAAAAAGGGTGGTTTAATGTTCTAAGTATTGTATCATCACATGTTGAATATTGAGGTCTAATGTTATATTTTGAGGTCAGCTAACCTTGTACTCTAGATGATGTGATGTCTTATCCTTGTTGTGTGATCTGGGGTAAGATGCTTTTTTCTTGCTATGTAATCTAGAATAGAATGCCCTATTCATGTTATGTGACCTTGAATAGGATGCCTCGTACATGTTGTGTGATCTAGTATAAGATGCCATTTGCTTGCTGTGTGATATGACATTGGATGACGCGTAACGGGTGGTGGAATTGATGGGCATTGCTAATGCGTCGATTTTACATTGCATGACTGCAACAAGGCAAAAGAGTAATGGTAAACGCTTGAACCAAGGAAAAAAGGTACAAGTGTGTAAACTAAATGTGTAGAATGATTATATATTAAATGAGTATTCAGCATGCTTAAGACATGCAGTATAAAGAAATATGAAATGAGAAAATTAATTTTTATGGATTTTATTATGTTCGATTATGAAGCCACTCAATAGCTTGTTAATTAGTAAAAGATAAAAAGACCCCACTCACTAGACGTTTTCGTCTAACTTTCAAACTTTGTTTTACCCCTCCTCCAAGTGGCTAAGGGCATCCAACGTTGAACTTGAAGTCATAATTGCCTTATGTGCCCTAAAATTGCATAATTTTGATAACGACCACTATCTTTTCACATATCATGTAGGGGTTACACGAGCAAATCGAGTTAGTTGTATTTCGTTACTTTTTAAGCTAGGGACTTATGTATACTATTATATCTACATTGATGAAGTGTTCTCCTTTCACCTAAGTTTACCTTTCATGCATAAATATTAAAACAATACCTGTTCCACTTACTAGACGGTTGGGGCGTCATCCCAAAAAGAGAAAATGTGATGAGCATCTAGACGGCATGCCCTTCCAAATTTAGGGATTGTTTTGACAAAAAAAAAAAAAGAAGAAGAAGAACATTTAGAATATGAATTGTGAAGCAATAAAAGTATGGAAATTAAATAAATGGAATGGTGAAAGAAAGAGATGAGAGGTCGTAAGAGACTCTTTAGACAACTTTTGAGAGACCATTTTAGGGTTTCTTTAGAAAATGTTACTCATATGTACTGACTTTCGAATGCATTTCCAATCGTATTCCAATCTTTCTCTTTTCTTTTCCTTAACTTTGCTTTTCTTTGCAATAAAACCGAAGATGAAGAAAAAAGAAACTAAAGTAGCTGTGGACCAATTGATCGAAATCGGTTTTGTTTGACAAAAGAAATGAACTCCACAATCTTTGGTCATGGGGATGAGCCCCACCCTCCTCTTAACCCATTACCTTCTTCCACTTTTCTAACTAAAAATGTTAGTAATTTAGGTCTCATTTCATATAATAATTTCATCTTTTATTATTCTATTTTTTAAACTTTTAACTTAATATTCTATAACCTAGGTTTCACTATTTTTAGTTAAATGTTGGAATTTGTGATCAAATTTCAAAAACAAAATGCAAATTTAATTTTCAAAACTAAAAAAATTATTTTCTCATAAAAAATTTGGTTTTTTTTAATATGGCTAGAAATTAAAATGTTTCCTTTAACAAAGATAAAATATGTGAAGAAAAAAAATATCGTCCTCAAAAACTAAGCCTAAAAATTAAATGGTTATCAAATGGACTTTTAAAAATCTATGTTTTCATTTTATTGTACTAATTCTAAGAGAAAAATGGATCGTATAGACTTCATTACATGAAATGGGAAGAAAAATAATCGTTGAGTAGATTGATGAGATTAATCAATAGAAAGTTTCAAAACTTTTGAAAAAAAAATAAAATAAAATTTTGGATCATCATGTAATGTAAGGAAAGTAGAAACATGGGGGGACTAAAAACTTTGAATATAGATATGAAGATGACGATTAAGGTCAAGTCAAATCATTGATTTGAAGAAAATATCACTTTTGGACCCAAAAGAAAAAAAAGGAAAAAGAGAAGGGAAAATGTGGGCATGAGATTTCTCATCCAATAATGTATTGATTTGGAAAAACAATAATAATAAATAAATAAATTGCTTTTTGGAAAAAGGAATTTGACTCCCACTTACTTTCAAAAGCAAAAATAAGCGATTTTTCTCTTCTTCTTCTTCTTCTTGTTTTTTTTTTTTTTTTTTCTTTGGGTTTCACATAGGGCTAAGATAATCATGGGAACATCTTTCCCTTAAAATCAGCATTAACTCTTGCAATATTTTTGGCCTAATCTTAATCTCTCAAACTGTGAAACTCATTTTGTATAATTAATTACAATTTACAATGAAAGATTGCCTCCAATCCCAAAAACATAAACACTTTCTAAAGTTTGTTTTACCTTTTTCTTTTGATTATTAGTTTTTAACTTAGTTTAATCTTACATTACCCATTACAACTATGCAAGTTTTGGGCCCCAAAAGATGATATTAATAATAGCTTCTTCTTTCTTTCTTTTTTCTTTTTAGCTAATATTCATTGATTTTAGAATTATAGCTGTGTTTCCATAACTGTGCTTTGGGAAAAGAAATTTGTTCTCCAGTTAGGTGAATAAATCAACTTTTTAACATTCTAACATCAAACCATTTGTATGGCAAAATATTGTTAAATAGATGTCAATTATGCTCTATATGTCACTCCTATATTGCATCTACCTTGTTAAATACGTTGAAGATACCAATTTCCTTACTTTTCATATAATTTAACTTATATTTGTCAAATTATTTATAAATAATGACATTTAGAGGAGTTTATAAAATACACGCATGCTGAAAAAAATTTCAAATAAATTGGAGAAAGTAGAATTTTTTCATATTTTTTATTTTCTTAATTTCTTTTATAGAAAATTATCACAAATAACAAATTTGATAAAATATTTATAACATATAATAAAATTTTCAGATTCTATCAATAATAGACATTGATATCCACTGATATACTTCTATCAGTGACATTGATAGACAGTGATAGAAATCTATAAGTGACTATCATTGATAGAATCCAAAAATTTGTTATAGCTAGTAAATATTTTAATTTATTTTGTTATTTTTAAAAATGTCTCTTCTTTTATTTTTAAAATGTCACTTTCTTTTGTTTTATTTATATGTTATATTTTATTAATTTTAATAGTATATTTTCTCAATTTTCATGTTCTTGTTTTGTCTCAATTTTATGACACATTATCAACACGAGCTTCCATCATCTCCTCTATCGTAGGTAGGTCAGATTTTCTCCCACTTTATTATAAGTAATAAAAAAATATTATTTTGCATGTTTGGTATATATTAAATTTTCAATATAATTATAATATTTTGTAATAATATTACCTTGAAAATATTACAAAATTGCAATTTCTATTATTTGATACTAACACCGATAATTATTTATCATGAATGTTTAATGTCGAAATACACCGAGATGCTAATACTAATAAAAATATGATCGTCAGAAACCAATTATTCTTCCTAAAGCTCATCATATAAATGAATGCACATGAAACTTCAAAATTTTAAACCAATATATCATAGAAGAATTTTTCGTCACTTCGGATATGCTCCTGCAATAGCCTTATTAAGAGAAATATTTTGAAGAATATTATGTACTTATCTAATATCTTTTCATGGAAGAATGAAATAACGAGTTATTAATTGAAAAATCATGAATATCAATAGTCTAAATAACCAACGTTTTCTGGAAGTGAATGTTATAAATTTTAATAATGATGAATGAAAGGTTATGGATCTTGACCAACTAGAACAATCTTATTGTCTTAAGTGAATGTTGTGAATTTGGCAATTGTAATTGAGGTTATAACAGCAGTTAAAGGAAGAAATAATTATTTTTCATGGTTGGTCGTTATAATGCTCCAAATTTCAAAAAGACCACATGAAATGATGATTATAAAAGAAAAGCTTCACAACAAAAGAGAAAAAGTGGAAATTAATTTTGCATATCAGATTAATAATATATTTGGTCCATCCAATATGGCAAATTTGGATGTGGTAAAACTTTGAATCTCCTAAAGAGAAAATTGACATATTTGATAAAATAACAAGTATATTTTCTTATGAATTTATATAATAATTAATGTTTTTTGTGTTGCATTTTTTATATTTCTAGTTTGTTTCTCTCATTGTATTATTTTGTTTAACGAAAAAGCATGGATAGTTTTCTTATGTTGAATAACTAAAAGATGAAGAACAAAGATATATGTCTAGCGGACAGAACAACTACATACACAATACTGGAAAGTAAAAATTATTTTTTCAAACCGATAATGTAGGAAACAAAAATCAATACAATATTAGGCTTTACAAACATAATTGAAGGATTTGGTGCAAATATTATTTTTCCTAGAAGAACAAAATTCACAATTGATAACAAATTGTTCTCTAGTCAATCAAAGAGAAATCTACTGAATTTTAAAGATATAGGCTATAATGGTTATCATTGGTTCTATAAACCTAGTTGAAGAATTTGGAAAAAAAATATATTATTTTGCCTAGTGGAACAAAATTCACAATTGATAATGCAATGCTCTTTAGACAATCAAATAGAAATCTATTGAGTTTTAAAGATATACGTTACTATAAGTTCCTAATTGCGAACGCGATGGAGACCATGCGATAAGGATACTGCACGAGGGATTATGCAACGAAAGGCCTCTACGCAAAGAGAGTTACGCGACAAACAATTGGACAAGATCGAGATACTTCACTTAGGAATAGTGATATGACCCCGATGTTAATAGTTCGATGATTGATTGGACCCTACTACCCAATCCGAGTTCAGGATAAAGAGATGACAAAAACACGTGGCGATTTGAGATTGCATTACTTCTTACTGCTGGTAAAGGTAATCATTTTGGCATGGGAAATCTCACCAGTGAGATCTATAAATAGAAGGAATTCAGATCATTTTTTAAGTTGCTTTTACCTTGAACTTGTTTAAGTAAGAATTGGTGGAGTATCCAAGGATTCAAGGCATGAAATGAGTTTATATTTCGGAAAGGATTCCAAAAAGTGAAAGGGAGACATTGGTCGAGGAAGCTAGGCTAAGGAACTAGTTGATTGTGACTATGAGTGTTTCTTCTTACAAATATTTTCCAAAACTATCAAGAATTTTTAAAACATAGTTAAATCCTTAAATATATTTCCATTGAAACTAAATTGTTGTGAATTTCTCGTGTTTTCATATTCTCAAAGTGTGTGATACATACAAACGAATTGAAAGACTAGAATAAGATAATAAACTACTTAAGCAATATAGTGTGTGAGCTTCCAAAGGAAGTAAATGTTTCAAAAACCATTCTTCTAATCCTCAAATGAAAATCATTATTGAAACATGTGACATTTATTATTTCTAACATTGGTACTAATTGGAAGATGCCAGTAAAATGTTTGAAATTATTTGAATTAAGAATATCCTTGTACCTTGTGCTATAGAATGCCTATTCATGTTGTGTGATTTTGACTAAGCTTCCTCATACTTACTATGTGATCTAGTAAGAGATGTCATTTGTTTGATTTGACACTGGAAGACGCGTTATGCGTAAGGGAAGTGATGATATTTGCTAGTACGTTAAGATTTATCCACATGGTTGTAACTTGACAAAAGAGTGTGGTAAACACTTGAGGCAAGGAGAGAGTACAATAAAATTAAATATGCAAAATGAATTTGTGAGATAAATACTTAATAAGCGAGAAGCATACGACTCACTAATTTTTATGATGAATAATTAAAGGATAGAACCCTGCAATTTTCATAGTGTTGAATAAACAAATGTTCTCTAAAGTGTGATAGTTGATTTACTTTTTTTCTATCACACCTAGTTGGGCAAATGCTCAGGCTGCGATAAACCATAAATCCAATTTGACTAAAGCGTTTAATAACAGATCTCACTCACTAGACGTTTTCATCTAACCCTTCCAATGCATTTTTGTTTTATCCTCCGCCCCCAAGTAGCGAAGTACATCTAACATTAAACTTGCAGTCTTGATCATCTATTGTGCCTCCTCGATTGCATCATTTTGATAGTGGTCACTATCTATTCTCACAACATATAGTAGCTAAACGAGGGAGGTCCAAGTCTTGTTGAATCAAGTTTACTAGTTTTATGATGAATGTTGTAAAAGTACTGAATCTACCTATATTTAAACTATTAATGAAATTCCTGAAATCCATTTAAGTTTACATTTTTCGTTAAGTTTCTCTGTGTTGTCTTTTAATTTCGCTTACTAGACGTTTCATGCATTATTTCAAGGAGAGTATTGCGTGGGATACCTAGACAGTCGCATCTCCATTCCATGACATAGAGGCAAGTGGAGCGAGGCGTGACAGTTACAATGGTTATCATAGGTTCTACAAATCTAATTGAAGGATTTGGAAAATAAATATTATTTTGCTTAGAAGAACAAAATTCACAACTGATAATGCATTATTCTCTAGAGAATCAAAGAGAAATCTATTGAGTTTTAAAGATATACGTTGCAATGGTTATCATATTGCAATTGATAGAAAGAATGTAATAGGATATCTTTATATTATATCTACTGTCTCAAATGTAATGTATATTACAAAACTTACTTACTTGCTTTACAAAACTTACAAAACTTACTTTTTTTTCTTTTCTTTTCTTTTTTTTTTTTTTTTTTTGCAGAGAGAAAAAGTCCTGGCTTTCTTTTTTTGATTAGAATAGGAAAGGACTAGGAGAGAATCAACCCATTCTATTATCAAATCTACTAATTAGTTAACAATTAATCAATTAGTTCATAATTAATTAAATTATATTTAATTAATATTTCATTCAAATTTTATTTGCAATATCTTATAGATTTATATTAATATAATTAATTAAATCATATTTAATTAATATTTCATTCAAATCTTATTTAAAT
>JBBPDI010000029.1:10839229-10862129 GCA_037974545.1 Cucumis variabilis | reverse complement strand
TTCATTCCTTTGCATAGCCTGTATTGCTTTCCTTGTCTTTGCTGGTAATTCACACTCTCTTATTTATTTAAAATATTGGTTTTAGTTTCTATACATTCAAATTTACCTTAGCTCATTTTGGTTCATATATACTTTTAAAATGTTCATTTGGTTCATATATACTTTCAAAAGGTTTATTTTAGTTATGTACTCTTAATTTTGATTTTCCTATATTTTAAAGAAGTGATCATTCTAATTCATTCATTTTCATTTTTAAATGATCAAAATGGTTACTTTTTAGAAGTTATCGAAATAATCCAAACATGAACCAAAATAAACATTCTGAATATACAAAAATCAAAATGTACTAAAGCTGAAAATATAGGAACAAAAAGACACTTTTTCAAAGTACAAAAATACAACCAAAATAAACCAAAGCAAAAGTACTAAAGTGCGAATGTAATATTTAAATCTAATTTAATTTCCTTTACTATGTCCATCGTCTTTAATGTATCACTTATTATATCAAAAAATTATAAATTAACAAGTAAAAAAAAAAACTTATTTCAAATAATAAAACTTATATTACAAATATAGTAAAATATCATAATATATTTGTTATAGATTGAATAGACTAAGATAGACTATTATTTGTGTCTATCATGATACAAATTGACATAAGTGGTAGTCTATCGTAATCTATTATTGATAAACTGTAATATTTTGTTATATTTACCATATTTGAAGATAATCCTAAAATAAAATGACTCGAACTTACTTCATTAATACCATCTAATAACAAAAATGGGTCATGTCCAAATCAAATATGAGATTTTAAAGAAAAGAAAAAAATTTCTTTTTTGTATAGCATGTTTTCAATACAAGGTACATGAGTGAATGGAGATGATTATATGAAATTGCAGGGAGAGGACCCGATACAATATGTGGACAAACGACGACTGGAGCATGTTTAGGAGTGTGCTCAGGTTTTCCAAATTGTAACCAAACTTGCCTCGATCAAGGTTATAAGGAGGGTGGTAAATGTTATTCTGATGGTCTTTGTTGTTGCAACAATTTTTAATTCCTATTCTATCAACTTCTTCTTTTCAATCCATTAAAATTACTATCTCTACTCTACATATTGTAGATGACCAACTACAATATCTAAATCAAGAACTATACATTTTTATGTTTCATTTAATTCTGAGAATCCTATTCTGATAGTTTAAAAATGATTCCATTCTCTAATTAGTCATACTCTTATTTCACTCAAATTCGCGATTCACTTCTCTAAATCGTACACTATACAGTACTATAGGGAAATTTCAATTTAATTAAATATGATGAATACTGAAGATACTTTGATTTCCAACGACTTTATACACCCGATAAGTTATATATATATTTCTCATTTTGTAACAGATCTATCATATATAAGGTATAAGTAGATCTAAGCTCTTAATAATTAAGTAAAAGATGTAAAGAAAGCAAACTTTTCTTTGTGTAGCTTCAATTTTCCCTAGGCCATGGATTTGTCGAATCACGTACATAGTTTTGTCCATCTTCATCTTCTTCTTCTCCTTCATTATCTTTGATATTAAATTGTGTCAGTGTCTCCATATTTCTTGCCAAATCACCATTGCTATAGCTGTGAGGTTGAGGGAAAAATACAGATTCGCATCAAGGAGAGAGTATTTTGTCAAAATGATTTTACCAAATCAGTAATTGGTTTTTGCTAAAAGAGAAAGAGCGACTTACCACGTGTGTGATCAAGGAAGCATCTTCGTTGCATTCCCTTCTCCAAGTATTTCACCAAAATCATCAGATTTTGAACCTATATCTTCTCCATATTGGGGTGCAAGATAAATAAAGCCCAACGAATACTAGCTAATACAGTATTTGGATTTTGAACGAGTACTTCATATACTAATATACTATCCAATGTAATGTAGTATTTAAAATTGCTTTATTGACAGATTGTTATTAGATTTAACTATTAAATATACTTTTTTGAGTATCAATAAAATAATGTTTGATTGATGTTTTAGATTGATATTTGATTTATCCCGTTGAAATTTCAATAGAACGAAACACACGTGCTTTTTTCAAAATAAGCTATTACCAGATATTTAAGTCATTGTTGGTATTTGGTATAACGTTTTCAATGTAATTAAAATATCAATAAATTTCTATGAAAATTTTTAAAAATAGTAAATTTTACAGAATATAGCAAATTCTATCACTGATAGTCATTGATATGCTATAGTGATAGAATACTATCAGTGATAGAATCCAAAATTTTGTTATAACTTGTAAATATTTTAATTTATTTTGTTATTTTTTAAAATGCTCCAAATTTCTACACCATTTATTGAAATAATTATTGAATTATTTCATTTACTTGAAGTATTAATCAAATGAATGTTGAAATTGTTGTGAGTATACTGGTTCTACTCCTTAAATACCGAGGCTTTTGCAAAAATAGTAAAAATTTCTATGATAGGACTCATATCAGTACATTTTCTAAATTGTAAAAGTAGCAAATTTAAAAACGGATAGCCTAAATAGGGGTGCCTTATCGCACATTGGACCTAATATTGCCAATTTTTCATAAATGTCTTAATAGTCTTCCATTTTAAACAAATATAGAGCCCAAAATACCAAACTACTCATCTTTATTATTAATAATATATTAAAAAATAGAAAAATTAAAGGGATATTTTTAAAAATACCAAAATAAATTAAAATATTTACAAGCTATAGCAAAATTTTAGATTCTATAAATAATAGTAATATATCACTATAGCATATCAATGACTATTTGTGATAGAATTTGCTATAGGTTGTACATATTTGGTAAAATTTGCTATTTTTTAAAATTTTCCAAAATTAAATAGGAAAAGTTGGATCATCGCATGTGATTAAGATTTATATTTATTAGATATCTTATGTAAATATGGTATATCATCAATTCTATTATGGTAATATTATAATTAAAATTACCCCTTAGTTATTTTTCTTTTGGTGATTTTGTTAAAAAATTCATCCCTCTCTCGTCTCTCTCTCACTGTATGATCTCTCTCTCCATCCATTCTTTCTTATTCCATTCATCTCCCTCAAAAAATTTCGATGAGTGCATATTTGTTTTATATTATTAATTATCTACATGAAATTGTGAAATATTGTCTGCCAATAAAATTTTTCAATAAAGAAAATTTACAGTGAATCGAGTATATATGCTACGTAATTTACAATATATGTCCCTATTTACAGTCAATTAAATATATATATCACACCATTTTCTTTTGTTTTGCATTGTTTTTTATATATTCCACATAATTTAATAATTCACGACAAGAATTCAGGGTCTTATCGACGCAGTCCATCATTGCCAGAAAATTATTGCACGTCGACGAAGGCTACCGGACGCAGAAAGACATGTCAGCAATAACATCGTAAAAAACACATTGAAAGAAGATAATAACGATACACAAACATGAAGACATCGGCATAGACCTTATGTCGATGCACAATGTGCCGACATGGTCAACACGTCAATCAAAACCGTTAGCCAATGTTGGGTCAAAGCGTAAAAAATAACTCAAAGTCAACGTCCTAGTGTGCGTCGTTGTAGGAAGGGCCGATGCGAGTCAGCATAGCTTTGGGCGATGTGTCATAAGATGATATCATTTGTGACGCAGCGTCTGCGACGGGAAAGATTTCACTAACTTTTTTTATTTTGATAATTTAATTTTTATATTTTTATAATTAAATTCGATTTAATTTTATTGAAATTGTAAAATAGGTAACATAAAATTAATAAAAGATCAAAGATAATTTATATTAAAATTAATTAAAATATTCCAAAAAAACACATGTTTCATTCGTAGAATAGTTACAATAAACCTAAACTAAAAACAAAATGACTAAGTGATACCTATATCGTAGTCCCTTCATGCTTTCCAACCTACAATGATACTAAATTAAAGTATAAATATATATATTACCCGAAAAAGAAATGAAAGAACATAAAAGTTTGAAATTACATACAATAAATGAAGAGATCAAGGTCCTCTGGTTAACCGATCAGTGAGTTCTACAATCATCTTCATCATTTCTGCCATCTTTCGATCACATTCCTTGTGTCGCAGTCTATTTTGTTCTTCTACTTTCTCAAGAAGAGTTTTTAACACGACAACCTCTTTGGTGTGCATCTCTCGCTCGTGGGCTAATGCAGCTGAGAAAGAACTGTGAGTAGCATGTCGGAACTTTAGCCTAGGGCCCCAATCTACCCAACACTGTCTTGCATATCTCTTCATCAAAGAGTGGTTGAGAATCCTTTGCAATGGACTGGGACTGGATGGTTAGCATTTAATTTTGTAAATAAATTTTGATTGATTAATGAGTTATAAAACACGTGTAAATAAAATGTACGTACAAAATGAAGATAAAAAGCATAGCAAAAATTTACATGAGCATCTATAGCCGCTGGCGAATGAACTGGTCATTCCGAATCTGTGTTTTCTTAAACAACTCCACTCGATCGATTGGATGATCCCATCATTCAGTGAGCTTGTCTGCTCATTGTATAAATGACTTGGCACCACTATTGTGACTGTAGGAGTGCTTCACTCTAGCAGCCCTATTCATCGATGATTGCTCATGCATGCAAATAATATCAAAATGTTACATAAAAAAGTAAACTACCGTTTGAGAACATTAATAAGTTCTAAATCACTTGAAATTATCGGGTAAGGTAGTGGTCGTATAGGAAGTGTCAATCTTTCGTACGATTCTTCAATCTAGGGGGTGGGTTGGCACGTGCCTGTTTAGGATCATTGAACTTCTTGACATAGCGATGGTTCTGCCCCCTTAACTCGTTCCAGGTGGTGAGCATCTGATGCTCAACGAACTGATTGAGTATTGGATCTGTGAAATCTAGCTCAAAAAATTGCTACAAAAGTACAAACAAATTAGGATTCTATATATATACGCAATAGGTATAATTAACATATATGTACGCGTGAATGTAAAACTTACCTGTCAAAAGTCCTTAACAAGCTCGATATAATCTTTTGTAACGCCAATCCACTTAAGAAAGCAAACTAGAAAAGTATCCGGTGTTACCATGCTTATGGTACAGCAAATGCAAACGACGGTGGGGAGATCGACTTATCTTATTCTGGAGCGATCGATATGGAGATATTTCCATTTTGTGCAACATATCACTCCAGCTCCAGGTTCCTCGAGTGCTCATGTCTCTTAGAAATGCAAGCTGTTACAGACCCCTCTACAGAAATAGAATAATTTTATAAACTAAACTCCACACTTATCAAATTAATTAATTAATTATGTAACTGTAACTAACCTGATGTGTTGCTTACTAACAATGAAACTCCTATGTTATTAAACTCAACGATATTAAAGTAAAAAAGATCATCGCTCTTATCCACATCAGAAGAAAAATTAGACATCATAGTACCTGATGACAATAAACCAAAATTAATTAAACATATGAGAGTAGTTGAAACTTAATATCTAAAAAATAAAATATATGTAAGTACGTGATTCATCATTGTTATTATTCGTTATTGCTTGATCTACTTTAAGCAAATAATTGTTCGTCATCATCATTAATGAAGTCGTGACACACAATCATGACATGACACACAATCAATCTTTACACGATTGTAGGATCAACGTCACTTGTGCACAAGGTGCATCTTCAATGTGATCATCCCCACAATGTCCGACAACGACTTCAAGTACATTCAGTCGTTGATCCTTGACATCTTCCACTTCGGGCACATCCTATATACTTTTATTTTGGATCACCTAAACATCCTTCCAATTGGCACCATTTTTGGGTCGTTGATGTAAAATACTTGATGTGCCTAATTGCGAGAATGATTGGTTCCTCAGGAAACTAAAAAACAAGACATGTTGATTGATTTGTACCCTAATTCGACGTATGTCCTATGATTTTTGTTATTGTCTATATCAAACCATCTACACTTAAATAGTCAAACACAATGTTCAATCTGATATTGAACAAAAAGAACTTTATCCAATAACCGTAAAATTTATTCTACGCATTTCCACTGGTACTGGTTTCACCGACTACCATGACTTCATTATTTTGTGACGTGCATCAGAAATTACGATCTATCATATTAAATCATATTCCGCCCATGATGCATCCACTGTACGATCGAACATCAATTGAAGGTCCCATTTCAAGTTAGAAGAAATCATCAAAAAGGTTTTCCCTTACACATGTTTCGATAACCTGAAATTATTTTGCTAATGCATATATAAGTCTGAAATATCCCTCTATTCAATTCGAAATGTATTTATGTACTCTACATACCTGATCTATGAACCAATCAGGAAATGTCCATTGATTCTTTTGAATAAATCAAGTTTGTCGTTTGCCTCTGAACGTTTCAACCTATAGTGTTTCCTAAAGTTCATAGTTGTGAGTATTTGTGATGACTATGACTTAAGAAAAATTTATTTAAGCGATACATAGTGAAGTATGGAGTTGAAATTAAAGTACTTACTTGCGGTACTCTGTAATTTCATCTACATTGTTCAAGATGTATCAATGTATCTAGTGTTTCTCTTATTGATAAAGATCGAGAACTTCTCGTGCCTAATAGTCGTACTTTGTGCACGAACACTTTAAACTAATCAAGTACCTCTTCTTCATAAAGGCTATCATTATTTTGTTCATCTTAAGAAAATTGAGTTTCAATTCCACTCAGATATCTTGAACAAAAAGTACTTGAATTCATTCATCACATATGCTTCGAAAATAAACCCCTTTGGAGGTTCTTTGTTTTGGACATACTACTTCATCGTGCATCGACTTCTCTCAATGGGATACATCCAACTATAATTAACCAGACCAGCAACTTTTATTTCATACGGTAAATGAACAGCAAGGTGTACCATTACACTGAAAAAGGTCGGTAGAAATATTCTTTCCCATTTGCAAAGTATGATAATGATATTTGCTTGCAATCAGTCCAAATCACTTACTCTTATTATCTTTGCACATAAGTCGCAAAAAAACTACACAATTCAGCAATCGCAGTGTACACATTTTTTGATAAGTATGCTCGAAGATCGATACGTAGAAGTCAATGAAGCAAAACATAACAGTTGTAGGTCTTAATGTTGAAATTTATGTCCAAAACTCATAGATTGTAAATATAATCCATTGACCGTTATTAATAAAGTATTATTATTATGATTTCAATAAATGTTATTGATTATATTATTAGTTTTGTCTTAATAACCCAAATCCAATATACTAACATCCTAAGTTGCTTGATGAGTCTTGAACAATATGTATAGATATATAGTGATCAATGTTCGAGATCAGCTTAAAAGAGGTCTATAATATAGGGATAAGGTTGGGTACCTTATCTTGATAACACTATGGATACAACTTACTTTGTATCGGATACAAATGCAATGATCCAACGCGTTCATGTAGGTGACATGCGAATGAGGGTATCCTATGCAATGAATTTACATAAGACTAGACCATGAAATAGTAACCACTAGATGTAACTCCATTAACTAGTTAGATTTCTATATCATTCGGATGACCAAGGTAGCTTAGTCTTAATCCTGAGTGTATTATGAGCTCCTGTTCACAATCGTAGTACTTTGATTTGTACGGGTGAGAGTGGTCAAATTGCTAACTTAATATCCTTATCGTTTTGAAGATAAGATCGAGTGGAGAGTTGGAAACATAATTACACAAGATGGAATTCACTCCTATGTAATTATGAGACTTCATCGTATCTTTCTGTTACACCAGATTATTCTACCACAAAGTAAGGAACAATATTTACGTATTCCTTCATGATAGGAACTATCACAAGTAATTATTCATTAAACAAATAATAAAGGATTAAGTTGCCAAAATATCCTAACAAACTCCCCATTTTTGGCTCACTTGTAAAATTCTTTTTAGGCTCAACCCAAAACATCAGAGACATACAACAGCACAAAATAAGAACGAACAACCAACAGGTAAACCCCACAGGCAACATTGGGACAAGCAGATAAACCAACTAACACATCCAAACAACCTAATAAACCAAATTTCCAGCACACCAAAAAACAACACTACGCAGAACCAGAAAATGCAGTTAAAACATTCATTCATTCAATCAGTTTACCTCGTTACAAGATCACACCAAACAGCAAAAACACTACTAAAGGAACAACAAAAAAATGAATCAATCATCACAAAATCAGCACAAAACAAAGTATGTGATCATCAATCAACAGTCAAAGCATGGATCATCTCCCCCTTTGAGCATGAAGAAGAATTATACAGAAGGAACACTGATGAGGACAGAATTGACTTCAAGTACTGAATCAAGGAGTCCACTTCAGTCTTACGATTTGAGAGTAAGGAGATAGTTGAGGACAATGCTCAAGACTCAGCGGTCAAAGAGTTTAACACACGATCAATATCCCTAGTAGCCATTGAGGAACCCGAAGGCACACCAGAAGAGAACAGATTCGCAGATCAAGAGGAGGGACCGCATAGTCAATGTATGAAACATGGGACCCCTGGAACAACTTATAACTCATAGAAATTGTGCATGGACGAGAGCCAGGATCATCAGACGAATTGAGAATGTCAGGATACAAATGAATAAGCAAGCTTGACAAAAAACGAGGAAGAACAATGGGAATCTTCACCCTAAACGTACTTACATGTCATAGAAGCTGAAAATAAATAAAGCCCCCCGTATCCACAGTGGTCCCAGTCCCAATACGAAACAGAAAGATGGCCAAAGCAATAAACACTGTCGAGACATGAGAGGATGGAAACCAATTGGCAATGCCTATTTATGCAGGATGGCATATTTGATGCTGAGAGAGGCAGAGGGAATACCTGACATAGGCCAGACAGAGAGAGACCCTCCAGTCAAAACCGAAGCCAACATCTCAGTAGCAAGTATGGACAAATCAGCATTTTCAACAGAAGTAAGACGAAGAAAGTTATTAATCATCGAAGGAGAAATAGTAATGTGATGCCATCGAACATGAATAACCTAATTGTCGGGACTACTGGGATCATCAAAATATGAGGGTAAATTTGTAACCAGTTTACGAATCAGCTTAGGGTAGAAAGGACCAACATTGAGTATAGTACGAGACAAACCCAAACGAGCAATAAGGTCCATAATTGCCGTACGAGACTGACGCTTATCAAAAATATTCACCTCATCAACCAACCTGCGCTACATTACAAACTTCCAGCCTGAGCGTTTTCTTCATGATGGAAGGAGATTCCATCTATAGGAACAGAAGAAACGTTACGAGGGAAGCGTCTATGAACAGTCTTGACAGTCACTCCTTGTGGTTCAAGAGCACCTAGAGGTGGAGGAAAAGGAGACGAATGTGCAGGCGAAGATGAACCAGCAGATGGTTGAACTTGAGGGATAGGTGGAGGCACCGAGGATGGAGCGCCAGGCGAACCAGGAGGAGGAGAATTTTAACAAGGACCCGAAGCTGGACCCGAAGCCTCTGACTCAGACAATGACGAAGCAGAATCTGCCAGAGCCCTTCCTTTTGAGAAAGGCAAACTTTACAACCTGGTAGAGCTCCCTGGAACAGACGATTTGATGCGAAATCGTGTCCACAATAGCTCTGCCAAGGAGACATCATCTTAAGAATTAGTAGGGGAGCTTGAAGATTCTCTCTGAGAACCACCATGCATTGTATCAGAAATCTCCGAACTTACAGTATAGGGAACCTTTCCCTAATCAGCTAACCACACATACGGACGACGGGCAGAAATACTCTGCGTATGTATTACTCTCATGCGTACACCATGATGTTAGATTGAATGCCAGCTAAAGATGGAAGCGACGACTCTTGATAACATCCTTTGCGTGTACTAACCATGGTGATCAAACAGAGAAACCACACCACAAGGAAGAAGAGAAAGCGCTTGAGAAATGGAATGATACAAGAAACCTCTACAATGACTCCATCGGACATAAATGTTGTTCCCGCCAAAAAGATAAGTGAAGGCTCATGGGCCTGAAATATGGGCCAAAAAGAATATGGAAATAAAATCTATAAAATGGCCCAACCATATACGATTAGGACGCAGAAGAGCGACAAACTCTCAATTCTTCTCTCAAGTACTCAAATGAAGCAGAATCAAGAGGTTTTGAAAAAATATCTGCCAACTGAAGATCCGATCGAACATGGACAAGTGACACAACATTTTCTTCAACTAAACTTCGAATGAAATGATGACGAATATCAATGTGCTTGGTGCGACTGTGTTGAACAGGATTCTTAGAGATGTTAATTGCACTCATATTGTCACAGTAAAGAATCATAGTGTCTTGAGACAAACCATTTCAGACAGCATTTGCTTCATCCAAACTAGATGAACACAAGCACTATCTGCGGCAATATATTCTGCTTCTACGGTGGATAACGAGACAGAGTTCTACTTTTTGCTAAACCAGAAGATCAAGTTGTTTCCCAGAAAGAAACATCCACCTGATGTGGATTTTCTATCATCCAAACAACCTGCCCAGTCAGCATCATTATACCCAACCAGAGCAGATGTCATATCAAATGAATAATGAATTCCATAGTCAGAAGTGCCTCGAATGTACTTAATTATGCGTTTAACAGCCTGAAGATGGGTAAGACGAGGAGCTGACTGAAAACGAGCATAAACTCCTACTGCATAGACAATATCGAGATGACTGGCAGTAAGATACAACAGGCTACCAATCATACTCCTGTACCATGTGAGATCTACTGTCTCAGATGCACAGTCTTTCATGAGCTTGACATGAGTAGCAGCGGGGGTTTTCTTGGCTTGGCACTTCTCGAGGCTGAATTTTTTTATCATGTTGATAGCGTACTTTTCTTGAGATACAAAGATACCAGTCAAATTCTGTTTTATTTACAGTCCAATGAAAAATTATAGTTCTTCAACCAGGCTCATCTCGAACTCAGATTGTATAATAGTGACAAAATTGGTCACATTATCATCAGGAAATCCTCTAAAGATGATGTCATCTACGTACATTTAAGCTACAATAATATTTTAATCAGCTTGATGAATAAATATAGTTTTATCAAAACCTCCTCGAGCATATCCTTGTTTCTGCAGATATTCGGTTAATCGTTCATACCAAGCTCGTGGAGCTTGTTTAAGACCATACAACGCTTTGTTAAGTTTGTATACATGCTGTGGAAAAGTTGGATCAACAAACCCTTTAGGCTGACATACATACACTTCTTCAGATAAATATCCGTTTAAAAATGCACTTTTGACATCCATCTGATACAGTTTGATTTTTTGTATCCATGCAATGCTAAGCAACAAGTGAATAGCTTCAAGTCTGGCAACAGAGGCAAAAGTCTCATAAAAAATGGATAACCTCAATCTGAGTATACCCTTGAGCAACTAGACATGCTTTGTTTCGAACAATCAGTCCATGCTGATAAGTTTTATTTTTAAAGACCCACTTTGTGCCAATAACATTTTTAGAGTAACTCCTCCTGCATAGCACTTATCCAAAACTCATCTTGAAGTGCTTTATTGACAATCTTGGGTTCAATAAATGAAATGTAGCATATGTTTGCGATCATTTTGGCATAAACAATTCGATCCTTCCTTCTTGTGATGACCCCGCTTTGAATATCGCCAATGATACTGCTGGGAAGATGCTTCTTAGCAAAATGTAAGGGAGGTCCAGACGGAATCACCATTTTCTCTTGAGAGGGTTCAATCCGGTCAGTGCCTCTGGTCATATCAGTTTCATCAGACACAATTGGAGTAACAGCGTCCACCTCAGTCGGTGGTATCAAGCTTCGAATAACAATTGTTTCCTCATGAGCTTGTTCATTAGAGATAATATCCACCTCATCATGTATCACCACATTGATTGATTCCATTACTATTTGAGTACGCTGATTATATACTCTGAATGCTCGACTATTCGAAGAGTATCCCAAGAAGATTCCTTTATCAACTTTAGCATTAAGTTTTCGGTGATGCTCTCTATCTGTAAGAATGTAACAAACATTGCCAAAAATATGAAAATATTTTGCACTTGGTTTCTTTCCTTTCCACAGTTCATATAAAGTCACAATTGCTCCTGTTCGAATGGTTACTCTGTTAGGAATGTGACATGTCGTATTCATTGCTTCAGCCCAGAATTTCAGTGGTAATCCCTTAGCATGAAGCATAACTCGGACCATTTCTTGCAGTGTGCGATTTTTAATTTCCACAACTCTATTCTGTTGTGGAGTCAGGGGAGCAGAATATTCATGAGTGATCCCTTCGATGTTACAAAAATTGTCTAACTCTTCATTTTCAAACTCCCTGCCATGATCACTTCCAATTATGACTATGTTCAGTCCCTTTGTTTGTTGTAAATTTTGACACACATTCATACATAACTTAGCAGTCTTAGTCTTATTTTTTAGAAATTTGATCCACGTAAACCGTGAATAGTCATCCACACAGACGAACACATATCTCTTTTTACCTAAACTCTCAGTTCGCATAGGACCCATGAGATCTATATGAAGAAGTTCAAGGACTCTATTGGTATAGCATTCACTTACTCTCTTATGAGAAGTTTGAATTTGCTTACCTTGCTGGCAGTCTCCACATAACAGCTGCTACTTGATATCTAACATTGGTATTCCCATTATTGCATCATGTTTGAGAGCTTTCCCTAACGTACTAAGACTGATATGTCCAAGCTTCTTGTGCCATTGATTAGTCAGACTCTTTCTTGAGATACCGCATATCTCTCCTTGATTTAAGTTCCAGTGATAACAGTTATCCACTCGCCGAATTCCAGTCATAATTTCAACATTACTATTATCGGTTACAATGCATCGTTCAGCACAGAAGTACACCTTGTATCCTTGGTCACAGAGCTGACTGATGCTTATGAGATTTGCTGTAAGTCCTTCAACATACCGCACATTGTTTAGCCTGGGTAAGTAATCTCCGTTGATGTCTCCTTTGGCCAAAATTTTTCCTCTGGCTCCATCTCTAAAAGTTACAAAACCTAATGAACATTCAGACATGGTCGAGAAGTATGACCGATTTCCTGTCATGTGTCTTGAGTATCCATTATAAAAAAACTAGTCTTTGTGATAAACTTGCACAAAGGTAAAAGCTACATTTTCTATTTCTACATGTGACTTTCTCCTCCATACTCGTTTGATTCCTAGTCTAGACTTAAACTTTTTTTTTCCATTCCAGCCTGACATTTGTAATTTTACCAGAATCCCATTTGAACCAACGATCATTTTCCACATCCTCTCTCTGTCTGCATTCCTCATCATGTAACAATCAGATTTGATGTGACCTGTCCTCCCACACAAATAACATATTCTACCTCGAGGAGATGAGTATACCTTTTTCTCAATTCTTTTTACTGCCAGCCCTTGTTGTTCAGAATTTTGTTCAAGAATAAAAACTAGTTTATTCTCTCCATTCTTTTTCTGAACTCTATCGTCATACGCCAGTCCCTGCTTAGATGAGTTACTTCTGCCTATTGATAAAATCTGATCTAGATCGTTCGTTCCTAAGTTCAACATTTTTACCGTTTTTTCAAAGTGTCCATAGTCTGCCTGTGCTTCCTTCAATCTGTGCTTTAAATTTGAGATGACAGTTAGTAGTCTATGATTTTCTTCCATTAGACCCTGGATTATATTCTTCTAAACAGCTCGTATTTCTATATCCTCCTTCCATTTAAACATCATTGTACTATAATTTGCACCCTCATTCTCTTCATTATTTGGTGAAGAGATTGCTTCCTCCTTATCTACCGAGGAAATACTGATGAATGCACTCACGAACTCTTCTCCATCATCTGTATCCATTTCTTCATCTGACAAGGTAGCTGCAAAACTTTTCTTCTATTTTTCCTATCTTCTCAGATATGTTGGACATTCCGCTTGATAGTGCCCATGCCCTCCACACTCTCTGCACTTAAACTGACGCTTTTCTCTACTGGATGATCGTTTTACATCACTATTGTTAACTCTTTCTGACTCCCGAACATTTGATCTGTCTACCTCTCTTCTTCTAAAATTTTGTGAGTGTTTATTACTTGAACCCCTATGACTCCCAGAGTGACTAAACTTCTTAATAACATTAGAGAATTGCTTAGCCAGCATTGCAATGGAGTCATTTATCGACTCACAGGGAGCTTTTCCATTTTCACGATATGCCTCCTCTTGCATGGCAGGAAACACAACACCTTTACCTTTGACCTCTACTCGTTCAGCAAGCGATATTTCAAAATTAAGTAGTGACCCAATTAGCTCGTCAAGAGAAAGAGTGGTTACATCATGAGCTTCTTCTATTGCAATCACTTTCATATCAAATCTCCTTGGTAACGAACGCAACACTTTTCTTACCAATCTTGCCTCAGAGATACCCACATTAAGATTAAACGCATCATTGGCTACTTCCAATACACGAACATTGTATTCCGTGATGGTTTCTTCTTCCATCATTTTTAGGGATTCAAACTTTGATGTTAACAACAATAATCGAGATGTTTTGACCTTGGATGTTCCCTCAAAGGCAACTTCCAATTTTTTCCACGCTTCTTTAGTAGAGGAACAAGAGCTAATCAGTTTAAACATATTCAGGTCAACCGTACTGTATATTGCATTTAGGGCCCGTGAATTTCCCAAGGAACTCTGTTCTTCTGCATCAGTCCAATCTTCCTCAGATTTTGGTACAGATTTTTCATCTACAATAACCATGGGTGGGTTCCATCCAACCTTCACCACTTTCCAAAACTTCACATCCAGCGATTTCAAATACAAGATCATTCGAGTTTTAAAATTGGAATAATTATTTCCATCCAGCATAGGAGGTCTTGAAGCAACAGTCACTTCTCTAGCTGCTTCCATTTGTGTCACACATGCTTTGATACCAATTGAAAATAATGAATATAGTAAGCGTTTTTTAGTTATACCATTTTCATTAAACTATTCGTATAGCTACAGCATAAGAAGGTAACGAGACAGTGAACTTTGTTAACCCAGTTCAACAAACATGCCTACATCTGGGGAGTCTCCTGGCTCAGATGAGAAATTTTATTTGAGATTGAGAATAAACAACTTAGCACATAAGCTACACATGAATAGTTAGAACAACAACTAATCATAAACGTTAGGCTCCCCCTGAACATTGTACAATCTCATTAACAAAAATTCAGGCTCCCCCTGAACATCAGTGTTGATTTCACAATTTCATCAACCTACTAATCAACATGATATACAGACTGGCATCGGCTCCCCCTGATGTTCAAAATTGCATCTCCAATTCTCCAGTCTTCATGTTGGCAAATTCCTCAAGGTCATACGTGCAGTCACACACTGAACATGTAGCTTATGGTGATATCACATTCAAAAATACAAACAAAATAATTCCATTCACCTTTGTTGTTGTTTGTTCACAAAGAAGTCTCACGATACAGTACGCAAAAACAGCACACCAATTTTTCTTCCACTGCTTGTATTTACCCAAGATATTCACCGTATCTTTCTGTTACACCAGATTATTCTACCACAAAGTAAGGAACAATATTTACATAGATTCCTTCATGATAGGAACTATCACAAGTAATTATTCATTAAACAAATAATAAAGAATTAAGTTGCCAAAATATCCAAACACAATTCTTTTATTTTAATTTATTATTATTATAAGAGTGTAAATCAGCCTTATCAAATAGGAGTGATGTTAAATATATTCATTTGGGTTTTGTTTAAGTGGGAATTGATGAGGTTTTTTCTTTCTTTACTAATCTCATCAAAGTAGAAAGAATCGTTAATTATTAGTTATAACCTTACGATTTCAGCACTTTTCTTTTTGCTGCTCCAGTGACTTTGTTTATCCATAAATTAAGAAAAAAAAATTAAATAATGATTCTATATGGGCTGAAATGAAGTGATCTACCGTCAAGATTGTTGATGTATTGAAGTAGGAGATATTATTTGCATCCCAAGGCAGATCAATTATTTTATCTCAGGTGAATTTTATGTATTTTAGTTCGATTTTTTCGTTTCCCCATTTTCATTTCAACAAAAATAGATGTATATATTCCAATTTTCGTTTCCTCCTTTGGTGGAGCTTCACCATACAGACCCGTTGAAGATCTTGCATTTTTATGTTTCTTAGTTAGAGTATTATTTTTATGTTTATTAGTTAGAGTAGTGAATCTAACGAACTATGTTTTAATCTTCACCTTTAAATCCCGAGGTGTAGTTCTAGTGGTAAGGATTTGGGATAGATGTTCACTATCGATTCTTATAGATTGTCTGAGGTGATATATGCCCATGTTGGATGGATTAATTAATTGTTTTTCTTTCTTTTTGGATTGATTGGCCATTGACCATTGATATGTTAACCTTAACCATACCTTGGATATGTGTTGCTAAAATTACTATACTTTCTCGATCTTTCCCTTTAGAGGCCTTGCACAAACTTGGATTATTGAAGCTAGCTTATTCTTTTAAGCTTTAACCAATTCATTGAGCTGTCATTAATTTACTATTTTTACCATTAACTCACTCACTAGAAACATGCCTTTTGGTTGTATTCCTCCTCGACAAACACGAAAAGGAAAACCATCTAAAGATCTTTCATAAAAAGTTACTTGCCTAATTATTCTTCTCATTTACTTTGCTTTCTCAGCTTCCCTGTGTAATATGGCTTATATCATTCCTATATTAGTTATTAGCTACTTGTTTTAATTTCACATTTCATTTTGTTTTCATATTACAGGTTCATTTGATCTTCATTCCAGCATTGTTTGAGCTTTCTAGCATCCTTCAAGATTCGTTCTACATCATTTGAGTTGTGTTCGAACGCCGTTGAAGTAGATGTTTTTTTTTTAATCTATGGATGCTTTTCATTCCAATTGACATCACATTATCCCGGGTGATAATAATTCCATTTACCATCTACGATTCTTGTTCAATTTGTAATTTTGTTTCATTCCATACTTCGTTTATTGTTTGCTTGAATTGTTCTTGTTTATTTTTTCAACTATTTGATTGAAGTTGATTTTTGCGCATTCGTGGTTCTGAAGAATGGCTCGCCGATTGGAAAATCTTTTTGTATATTATCTTCTTCTTTTTTGTTTATTATATGTTCGTGTTGTCCCCTTTCTTTTATCCACATACTCATCTTCTTCTTCTTTCAATTACTAACTCCTCCTTTGCTTTTTTCTATTTAACACCCTTATCTGTCTGCGCATTCGTGGTTCAATTATAGTTCATAATGTGGTAACATTTATCATTTATGAAAACTTCTTTTGAAAACTTTGATTATAGTTCATAAGAAATGATTTCATCTTTCTCAGACTATGTATGACATTTTTTGTTATTCATTGTTGATTGCACCTTGACTACTGCATCGAATACAGGCGAAGAGAGAGTATAGATGTTGAAGATTTGTTTATCTCTCACATTGGTGGAATGAACACCCTTGCCTGTGGTCTTTGAAATGTTGCTAAGCTACTTGAGGTAGTCTCTTCATTCCACACCTTCTCTTGTCATTTCCCGTGATTTACTATAACAAATTTACAATTGATTCAATAGCTTATATTCAAAATGTTCATTTTCTTTCTCTTGCATCTAGATGAAATGAATCTACTACTGCTATGTCTCTCTAGTACTCCTATGTATAATTCAATTTTTTAAAATAAATTTCTATTGATCAAAGATTTAGGACCAACACCATTTTGCACTTTGTCGTCGGCCGCGTAGATTATCTGTTGCCATTCAGCTTCGTTCGTGTAGATCCACAATCAGATTGATCAACTTTGTTTCCCAGATTCATCGCTTGGTACATAAGATTTGTTAAAATTAAAGACTGTGAAGGAGTTTAGGATTTCTTATAGAATGTATTTAGGATCTTTTAGAATGTATATATAAACACAATATTAAGATTTTATTTTGTATATATAGATGTAAAAGAGAAATATTATAGTATCTAAAAAAATATTAATTTTATTTATTTGTTAGCGTAAGAAAAAATATTTATCTACATGGTCATATAATATATATTTTTAACTATTTGGCGTCATAGAAAAATGGACAATAATGCAATAATTTATTAAAAATTAATTTATAAAAATGAACCACAAAACTGATATTGTTGGCCTCTTTAATGTCGATTTTAAACTGACATCAATGCTATCAAAGATGTCGGTTGAAAAACTACATTAAAGGCCTTTAATGTCGTATTTAAAACGACATTAATGAGGTCTTTAATGTCATTTTTAAACTGACATCAAACCAAAAACAACATTAAATGCCTTTAATAACGTAGCATAGATGTTGGTTGCCAACCGACACTAAAGGCCATTAATATCGATTTTAAATCGACATTAAATGCCAAATTTCTTCTAGTGGAAAGTGCTTGAGGTGAGGTGTGACATTAGTGGAATGATCTATTAGTTAACAAATGTTGATTAGCTCGATCTAAAAGGGTTTAGCCAGTTAATCTAGGATCGTTGGAGCTCATGATCTATAGGTTCATTAGGTTCCCTTGCTAGCTCATATGGAATTAACTTATAATAATATGTTGGAATAGTTCGAAGAAACTGACAAGTATATGTGATATAGTCATTAGTTATACGTTTGAGATAAAACTTTATGTTTAACTATGATTTGAATATTAATTATATAAATACAGATTCATATTTGAAAGCTCAAAATTAATGGAAATTGTCAAAGTGGTAAAAACTCAGAATGTTGACTTTTGACTTTGAAAAGTCAAACTTTGATCGACTTTATATTCAAATGTGATTTGAATTTCAGAAGAATGAATGTAGATTCATTCTTTGGAGGTCAAAATTTGTCAAGACGGACAAAATGGTAAAAGATAAAAAATGTTGACTTTTGACTTGAAAAATCATAAGTTTGACTTTGACTTGAATGGTCAAATGACCATATTACTCTTGGACTAGAGTTAGTGGAAAAATCCAATATTTTGTTGGATAATCCCACTAACACTTAGTGGGACAAATAACTACATAAGATGTAAACACATAGTCCATTAAGATTGAGTGGATAATGAGGTAGTGTTGATCTTTGGTGCACTTTTTTCAAGCATTTTACATGTAATGGTTTCATAAAATTGGTTTGAAATTTTATTCTAAAATTTTTTGATAATTTTAGAAATTATTCATTTTTTCCTAAATTTTTTCTCACCTCTCTCTTTTAACCAAAGAGTTGGTTTCTTCCTCGAAAATCCATCTTTCTCTCAAATTCCTCCACCCTTAGGAGTCTCACAACCTGGTTCTAAGTTTGAAGAATAGCAGGTCAACTCTACTTGTGGTCTCAGTTTGAAGTTTGTGAGGACATTATGAGGATCGAAGGCTTCGAAGGTAAGTTTTTCATTAACTCTGATTTGTTTTAATTAGGGATTTTTAAGAATGTTAATTCTAAATAGTTTAGTTGCACTTAGAGTAAAATTCAATTCATTTTTTGCTGCGTGTGCGTCTCATATTCAATCACTTGCACGCAAGGAACATAGGTGGCTGCGGTTAGGGGTGTCCATGGTTCGGTTCGATTTGATTCGAAGCTGAAATTGTATCAAACGTAAATCGTATCAAACCGTAAAATGTAAAAAAAAATCTCATCCAAAACTGCATTGGATAGCTCACCTATATCAAATCAAATCAAAATTGAACCACTTATGCATAAATATTATAATCAAAATCAAAGTACATAAATATTGTTCTGCCTTTAGTTGTTGAATATCAGGCCTTCGTGCCACTGGGATGAAAGCTTCTGCTTTTTCTTATGTTATATATATATTTATTTATATATATATATGTTTTTTAATTATATATATATATATATATAATTTTTTAAAATAAAGTTGTTCGATTCGGTTTTAGAATCGGTTTAATTTGTTAAACCAAACTGAACCGCATAAGAAGCAGTTTCAATTTAAATGAAACTAAACCGAACCAACTGCATTTAATTGCAGTTCGATTTCCAGGTTAGTTCAATTTTCAACTGTTTTTTTCAACACCCCTGCTTGTGGCCATGCTTGGAGGTTAGCTAAGCATTTGACTTGAAGTTGGACAATTAGGCATTTTGGTTAGGCAAGATGATGAAGAGATGGAGTCAGTGAGTGCTTATATAAAGTTATGTCTGTAAAACTTATATAAAGTTTTCTTAATAAAAAAGTTATACCCAGTTATGTTTAAAAATTTATGTGTTCATCTTTTGCTTGTGTTTTAAATTAAGGGTTAAAGTTTAAGGGTCAGGTAGTGTCGTTCAAGAAGAGAGCAATATTGGTCGACTCTACACTGTCTCTCGAGAATAGAGTAGGTGACCTGAGAGGGGATGTGACAAGCAATATGTAATCTTGGGGGTAAAACTGTATTTGACTTAGTCGAGGTTCAACAACTTGTGAATGATTAACTTACTGATCATGGTTATATCAGATGAACACAAATATATCTATAGTGAAGGAAAAGCAATTATGAAACTTTAGTGGAATGACTCGTAAGTTAACGAATGCTAATTAGCTTGGTCTAAAAGGATTTAGCTAGTTAATCACAGATCATTGGAGCTCATGATCTATAGGTTCATTTGGTTCCCTTACTAACTCATATGGAATTAACGTAGAACAACATGTTAGAATAATTAAAATTGTTCAAATTATGTAATTAAGAGAGAGAAATCGACATATATATGTGATATAACCGTCGATTATAAATTTAAGATAGAGTTTTATGTTTAAATATTAAATATTAAAAATTTGAATGTGAATTCATATTCGGAAGCTCAAAATTAATGGAAATGGTCAAATAAGTTGTAAAAAGCTAAATGTTAACTTTTGACTTTGAAAAGTCAAACTTTGACCAACTTTAAATTCAAATATGATTTAAATTTGAATTCAATGCTCTGAAGGTCAAAACTAGTCAAGACGAACAAATGGTAATTGACTTTTGACTTTGGTTTAAATTTGCTCTTAGATTAAAGTTAGTGGAAAAATCTAACAGTTTATTGGATAATCTCATTAACACTTAACGAGGTAAGTGACTACATGAGATGTAGATACCTAGCATTTTTGCATGTAATTAAGTTATAAATAGTTAGTGAAATGTTAGGTGTGTTAAAAGTCATTTCAAATTAGTAAAGACTTTTGCTTTTATATATATATATATAATTTTGACTTACAAAATTATTCAAAAAAAAAATCTCTCTTAAAAAATCTCAACCCTAAGTTCCTCCACCTTCCAATTTCCATCTCTCTCCTAATTTCCTTCACTTAAAGGGTCTCACAACCCGATTCTAAGTCCAAAGAATAGCGGGTCAACTCTAGTGGTCATCCCGGTTTTGACTTCGTGAGGAGATTACGGGAAATAGAAAGCTTTGAAGGTATGTTTCATTTGACCCTAATTTCATTTACTTAGGCTATTTTAAGCATGTTAATCTCTAAATTGTTGAGACACTCCCAAAAATTTGTTCTTTCTTAATGCACACAAATTTTGATTTCTTGATGGTCATGGCAATGAACCATCAAGAAAATATTTTTCTTGATACAATGTTTATCTTGACGGTCATGTACGTCAAGAAAAGTCCCCTTATTTTTTTGAAGGAATACAAAAAACGTAAAAAAAATGTGAATTTTTTATTTTCTTTATGGGCAAATTTCTCTTAGTTTTGTTGATGGTCCACGAACATCAAGAAAATTATTTCTCGATGGACAATAAACATCAAGGATAATATATTAGTTAACTGATGATGCCCATCAAGTTAGTTAGGTTTTCTTGATGGACGAGACCCATCAAGGGATGAATTTTCTTAATTAGCAATGACCATCATCGAAAAAAATCAATTATTTGTTTTGGATTTCTTGATGGGTTTAGAATTTTATTGATGGGGTCTACGATTTCTTGATGGACAAAGACAAAAAAAAATAATGGACAAGGTCTATCAAGAAAATGATATCTTGATGGGCATTGTCCATCGTGAAAAAAAATTGTAGTTTTGGGTTTAGGATAAGATCATGGGCAAGACCCATCAAGAAAAAACTATTTTTCACGAAGCACGAAATTTGGCCTCTTGTTAACAGGCTCAGAAAACGCGATATTCATCAATAGTATTCTTAAATTTGTACTATTTTATTTTCAATTATTACTTTCTATTCATCAATAATTGAAGTTTATAATTTAGGGTTTTTAAAATTTGTAAAAGTTGTAGAAGGTGGCCAACATGAGCTTAGCTCAATTTGCAATTTTATGTACCTGTAGAAAGTTTCAAGTTCAAATTCTCCCCTTTCATTAAAATGTGAAACTTTCTTTTAAAGGGCTTTTTAAATAAAGAGTGAGTTATTACCGTTCTAGTTTATTATAGATGGAATAAGACGTAGGTATATAAAATGTATACAAAATAAGTCTGTGTTATGGGCCTCATTTTTTAAAATTAATTTATTTTGCCTGACATGCAAAAAAGACCTTAAATTAATTTCAAAACAATCTTCTTATTTATTAATTTATTTTTAATCATTCTTAATAATTTTGGGTCGTAATTTGTTTATAAGTCTGGGACAATATGGGTGTTCTAAATTTCAATAGTATGAAAGAAAAATTATAGTTATACTTCAAAAATTATATTTTAAAGTGAATTTTCAATTTTCAAAATTCAATTTTTATTTTCCTTCCAAACATGATTATTTTGGAGGAAAGTGATCATGATCCAGACAAACGTGGTTTTATATATGTTAAAATCACGTCACACAAACACAATGTTAAACAATTTCAAAATCATTTCCTACGATATGGTGCTCATAACAATGGAAATTTTAGAATGCTGAAAATATAGGTCGGAAGAAATC
>JBBPDI010000029.1:10827400-10839129 GCA_037974545.1 Cucumis variabilis | reverse complement strand
GGGATCACCACCTATTGTGCGTCCTTCAGGAGCACTAGACTGATACGTGTTTCTGCAGAACACTAGACTGATGTGTGCATTCTTTGGGAGCACTAGACTAATTGTGTGTATCCTACAGGATCACAAGACTGAGACTGTGCAGGGTACCCCATTAGGAAGTTAATAATTTAGTTTCCCCTAATGGGACCAATAGCAGGTCTCTTACTGAGAATGTTTGTACTCACCCTTTTATGTTTAATGTTTTTCAAGCAAAGATAATAAAGGAGGCAGACCGGAGAGGCAAGAATGAGACGTAACTTCCTAGGGATTGTCGTTCAAGATGCTTCTTCCTATGTTTTGTTGTTTTCTTAGGGTTATGAAGCTCTTTAGAATTTTTTTATGATTTAACGGAGTTAAGAACTTTTGTTTTTGCTAATTGTACTTCAAAAAATTTTAGTTGATTGAAATAGGGCTCGAATAAAGTTTTCTTTGATGTTATTTGTTTTGTGTAAAATAACATAGTTGATTGAAATAGGGCTCGAATAAAGTGACCACAACTTAGTTTAAAAAAAAAAGGGTTGGGTCGTTACAATTTTCACTGTCTAGGGCTTTTATCCCTTCAATCACTGAATTTTGATCGTGTTTGATATGCTTGAGGAATGAATCAATGTCTGGGATTTGTTTATTGGTTTTTTGTTAGACGAGTACCTTGATAAAGAACTCAAAACCATGAGGTATGTTGTCCCAACTCTAATGTAACGCGGTGGCGTGTTCACGGTGAAGCCGAATCTATCTCTGACACCGTGGCCAGTATATAATGTGATTGATGCACCTCAACAAATGACAATAGGTGATTGTGGGATTTATTATTGTAAGTTTTTTTAATACGATGTACCCGCTCCTCCTTTAAAGCCTTGAACTCAGAAAAACTCCCCTAGCTATTTTGTCAATAATTAACAATACAATTAGGGACCAGTAGAGCCTTTTTGTAATTAAAAGTACAATTATTTGATATTTTTTATTGATGCCTATCTTTGATGTATGCTTAGCAAAATTGTAATAAGATTCACAAATTACTTTTATACATTGAAATCATGTGAGATAGATGATTTAGAGATTGAAGTCGTTTAATTTAAAGAACTTCTAATGAGATTGACAAATATCATTTATAATATTGAAAGCATGTATTTCATTCTTCTTAAATTCATTCTTAGAATTATTACCTAATATTAAATTCATTCTCCCAATTAATGACCATAATAAATGTCTTGTAATTTGAAGGGATAAGAGCCCTATGTTGCAAATAAATTTAAACAAAACCATAACTCAAAAAATTGGGATCTAAAAATATCAATACATTAAAAATATACAGAAACAAACATTCTATGGCTAAGCATGCTATAAAAAATACAGAGAAGAGGAAAAAGGTACTACGTATGTTGTTGACTTTATATCTATCAATCACCAATTTTGGACACCACCACTAGGAAACCTTTGTATTCTCTAATCTAGAGATCTTGGTTTGTGGGAACCAAAATTGGAAACGAGGAATTTGTTTTAGAAAAGAATTTTTTTTGAGAGAATAAGCATATGATAGGGGTGAAATTGGGTTGAGTTGTCCCTAACCCATATTTTCGGGTTATTTAGGTTGACAACCTAAATTTAGTTTCTAACCCAACCCAACCCAACCTGTAAAATATGCGTTGGATTGCGTTGGGTTGTCTGTTGTATAGTTTTTTTTTTTCGTTTCTAGTTTCTAATGGTTATAAAAGTTCAAAATTGTTACATTTAAATTTTAAACATACATAATTCAAAATTTATATACATAATTTGTTTTTTATTAGATAATATATATATATATATATATTATCAACTTGGGTTGGGTTGGGTTGAACTGAATTTTTCAATCCTACAACCTGAGACCCAACCCAACTCAAAGAAATAAATTTTTTTTAACCTAACCCAACCCATATTTTAACCTAACCCAACCCAACCCTTGTAATATGGGTTGGGTAGTCCGAGTTATTCAGGTTCAATCCATATGCTTACCACCTCTAGCATATGAGAGTACCAGAAGCTCTCTGTGTGTTTTGTCATACCAATATCTCCCTCTTCTTTAGAAAGTTAGAGAGAATATGGGATACATGAGAAAACCACCCATGTTCCCTATTAATCTAATAAATTAAATTAATATTAATATTAAATTAATTAATTAATTAATTAAATCATATTTAAATAATATTTCATTTAAATCATATTTACTCAGTATTTCATTTAAATCATATTTAAATGAATATCTATCACATAACCTATTTTTTTAATTTAATTAAATCCAATTTAACTAAATCAAATTAAACTAAACTATTAATTAATTCTTCAATTAATTAATTGCTAAATTAAAAATATTATATTTAATTTAATCCAAATTTGAATCATATTCAAATATAAATTTCTCTCATAACCTATAATTTTAATGTGTATCATATACATATTAAATTTTAACATATAGCTTTAATATGAATCTAATTCACATTAAATTAATATTTGAACTCATTCAAATTGTCGCAACGTGATCGCAACGCGGAGCAACCGACCTCTTTGTTTGATTAATTTTAATAAATAAATAAGTTTGGAGTTGTTATCAACCATATTAAGGTATGATTGGTCACCGAAAGAAAAAAAAATGAAAGGATGACGTACGTAAATTTATGAGATTTAAGTTCAGAAATCAGTTGTGTGTAGGAAAGATGTTAGCACCCTACAACACCCACAAAATGGTTACCCAATTTTATCTTTTAAACTAAATTAAAGCGGTTCACAAAACAAAGTTTTTTTATTGTCACATCGAAAAAAATAAAACATAGACATGAATTGATAATTATAGGTGGCATAGGAGTCATTAGAAAAATAAAGTTTATTTTTGTTTCAAAAGTTTTTTTTTATATTCATCTTAAGAATATTAAGATACCAAAATTTGATATTTTAATCTCTATCATAGGTGTCTAATGAGAAATTTCAAGTATCTAAGAATTAATAAATTTATAGAAAACACTATTTAGTTCCATTTAAAATGTGGAATGTGTTTATAATTTTAAAGACAATCTATTAATTAAATTTTAAATGGAGAAATTTCATGAATTATAAAATCCATACAAAACAATATTTTTTCTCCGATTTAGATTTTTATATTTAAATTAGAAAATAAATAATAATAATGACAAAATATTATAAAATTTGAGAAATAGTTGTGAAATAAATAAGGTAATACGTTGAGATAAAATAATACAGAGAGATAAAATAAATACAGAGATAATATAAGCAGGATGCAAAAATATGCAAGATACTAGGATGCAAAATAATTAATTAATGCAGACCAAGTAATTAACGCATGATGTCAGGCTAAATAATTAATTAACGCAAAATGCCAGACTAATTAATTAATGCAGGATGACAAATGAATAATTGTTAACACTCGATGCCAAATGGATAATTAACAAATGAATAATTGTTAACACTGGATGCCAAATGGATAATTAACACGGAATGCTAAATGGATAATTAACATAGGATGTCAAATGAATAATTAACACAGGATGCCAAAGGGATAATTAACACAGAATGCTAAATGAGTGCCAAATAATTAACAATGCCATGATGTTAATTAATTAATTTAGGATGCAAATAATTTGAATGAATAATTAACACAGGCCAAATGGATATTAGCACAGAAGGTCAAATGGATGTCAAATCAATAATAATTAACACAGGATGCAAATGGGTGCCAAATTATTAACGATGCCATGATGCTAATTAAGAAATGCAAAATACAAATAATTTGAATGAATAATTAACAGAATGCCAAATGTGTGCCAAATAATTAATGCATATGCCATAATTAAATAATGAAGAAGGTAAATAATTTAAATGAATAATTAACACAGGCAAATGAATAATTATTAACACATGCCAAATAATTTAAGTAGGATGATAGAATGCTAATTAATTTGCAAATAATTCAAATTAATAATTAACACAACAAGTCAAATGGGTGCCAAATAATTAACGCTTGATGTAGGATGGAGGATGCTAATTAATTAATGCATATGCAAATAATTCAAATGAATAATTAACACAAGAAGTCACATGGATGCCAAATAATTAACGCATGATGCAGGATGCTAATTAATTAATTAATGCATATGCAAATAATTCAAATGAATAATTAACACATTAGTGAAAATGGGTACCAAATAATTAACGCAATGAATCATCAACCATGAAAAAAAACACGATAAAATTCCAGGCGTAGTAATTTAATCGACTTAAATTAAAAAAAAAACTTACCATCAACCAGGCCTGCCTTAAATCCAATAAATACAAAAGGCTTCTTTCTCCATCCTCTCAAATTCTTCTAGATCATAAGCAAAAAAAGTGATATCTACATAAGAGAAAGTGGGAGAGTGGGAGAAAGTGGGACAATGGGAGAGTAGGAGCACAGTGACGAGGAAAACGAAAAAAGTGGGGATGGTTGAGAAAAATAAGAAGGAAAAAACTTTTTTATTTTTATTTTTTAAATTTTTTTTTTGTTCTTTTAAAACATAAATTTAAAATTTAAGATTTAAAATTTAAATTTAAATTCTTTTATTAAAAAATAAACATAAAAAAATAAAAAAATGAAAAATGCAATACAAAATACGATATTTACAGCTCCCCCTGTCCATCCTAAAAAATATTTAAAGGTGTATAAAGGAAATAGATAAGGTATTTGGGTCAATTTTTTATTTTTAGAGAGACAGAAAGAAAGAAAAACTATCAAATGAAAAGGATATCAACCTTATCTCTAGAGCTAGGTCTAATAGACAAGTTTCGACCTCAACTTCTCTAGGCTCGATTTAACTAAATTTGAAAAAAAAAACATCAACCTTAGCTCTAGGACTAGGTTTGATAAATAAAGGACTTGTTAGACGGGCTTTGGCCTTAACTTCAGATCTGGACTCAATTTAACAAAATTAAAAAAAAATATCAACCTTAGCTCTAGGACTAGGTTTGATAAATAAAGGAAAGGACCTGATAGATAGGCTTCAGCCTCAGCTTCAGATCTAGGCTCGATTTACCAAAATAAAAAAAAACATCAACTTTATCTCTAGGACTAGGTTTTGATAAATAAGGGAAAGGACTTGATAGGCAACCTTCGGCCTCAGCTTCAGATTTGGACTCGATTTAACCAAATTTGAAAAAAACATCAACTTTAGCTATAAGGCTAGGTTTGATAAATAAAGGAAATGACCTAATAGACAGACTTCGACCTTAGCTTCAGATTTGGACTCGATTTAACCAAAATTTTAAAAACATGAAACTTAGCAATAGAACTAGGTTTGATAAATAAAGGAAAGAACCTGATAGACAAGCTTTGACCTCAGCTTCAGATCTGGGCTCGATTTAACCAAATTGAAGAAACATCATCCTTAGCTCTAATACTAGATTTGATAAATAAAGGACTTGTTATATAGGCTTCAGCCTCAACTTCAGATCTGAGCTCGATTTAACCAAATTTCTAAAAACATCAACCTAAGCTCTTGGGCTAGATTTGATAAAGTGGACTCATCCTTCTTTTAAACAGAGTTGAAATTTAATTTGAAAATATTGTGCTTTTCAAATAAATAAATAACTCACTACTTCATTTTACCAATACCATTAACAATTGATCAACATGGTCATCATAGGATAGAATAATACATGTATCACGAGAAATTTTTAAGCTGTCAAACTCGCCACTCTTTGTATCAAACAAATGAATCCAAATTGCGAAAGACTACACTATGTTGTAAAGACATAATGTTGTTTTCATTTTGGACTCAAAATCTATTTATTTATTAAAATTAAATAAACGAGGAGGTCGGCTGCTCCACAGAGTAATCCTGTCGTGACAGGTTGGCAACTCCACTGGGGACTTAAAAATGTGTAAGGAGTCGAGCCTGTACATTTTTATCTTTTATTCTTATTATATTATAATTTGTTGGTTCACTTAATCATTTGTCGTTTATCTGATTCATATGTAATATTTTATACTATGTTATTGGTACATTTTTTTTATATTTCATCATGCATTTACACACACTCACAAGCCCTTTACCTGGACTACAACACCATAATTGGGGATGGAGTAGTGTTGAAGTAGTGTTGACCTTCGAAGGGTTTCGACTTTTGTGTAGGCACATGAAAAATTCTCGCTCAGATTAATTCTTTTGTTATTTCTTAAATAACATTAGAATAAGTTTGATGGCCTTTCTCTTCTAAGAGTTTAGATGATACCAACACTATGTCATTTTCTTTTTGACATTTTTTTTTATTTTTTTTCTCTCTCTTTCTTCCCTTACTCTTTGGTCTTCAAAGTTTTCAAAATAATCAAAGGAAAACATAGCTCGCCCTACTCCAATTCACCATCCTTACAAGAGGAGGCATAAAAGTCAAATCATGGAAGAACATGATAAAGACATGGATAAAATGAAACAAGATATTAATAATCTTGAGGAAGAAGTTTTGAAAAAATTAGAACTGCTTTCAACAGGAAAAGGAAAAGTCGTCGTAGAAACAGCACAATCAAGCAATCCAGTTCAAGACACCAATGATCCCATTTATCCCCCAAGATTTAAGCCATGCCACATGAACGTTCAGCAGTCTCAAACCACTCAACAATAGGTTGCTATGAATCTGCTTTTTGCTGTTCCACCTTCTGTCCCGGATATAGAACAATTGAAAGCTCAAGCTAATATTCAAGACATGGGACAAAATAAGAATACTCCGGCTAAGCAAAAACTAGATGTTTTGGAAGAAAGGTTGCAAACAATTGAAAGGGACTAACATTTATGGAAATATAGATGCAAAACAATTGTGCTTAGTGTCAGACTTGATCATTCCAAAAAAGTTTAAAGTTCCTGAATTTGACAAATATGATGGATTATCATGTCCAAAGAGTCATCTTATAATGTATTGTAGAAAGATGGAAGCGCATATTGGTAATGATAAATTGTTGATCCATTGCTTTTAAGACAATTTGACTGATCCAGTTACTCGATGGTATATTAAATTAGATAATGAACACATTCATGTTTGGAAGGACTTAGTTGATGCATTTCTAAATAAATACAAACATAATATTGATATGGCTTCAGATCATTTAAACCTGCAACAGATGGAGAAAAAGAGTTTAGAAAGCTTTAAAGAATATGTTCAACGATGGAGAGATATGGCCGCAGAGGTTCAACCACCGTTAACAGACAAAGAAATGACATCTATGTTTATGAATACTTGGCGGGCACCATCCTATGATCGAATGATTGGTAATGCTACAATCAATTTTTCTGACATTATTGTTATTAGTGAAAGAATTGAATATGGAATAAAGCACGAGAGGTTAGCAAAGGCTTCAACTGAGTATGGGGGATTAAAGAAAGGAATAATATCTAAGAAGAAAGAAGGTGAGGTTCATGCAATTGGTTTTCCTAATTCAGGGAACCACAAATCGATGTTTGGCTAGAGAAAACATGACCAAAGTTTTTCTTCATATATAAGCAATGTTTCTCATATCACTTATAACAACTGTGTATTGGATCACTCTTTCTCTAGAGCCTCAAAACTTGGTAATTCAAACTCTTGTTGACATATACAAGGTCAGGGTAGCAAGATCAATTTAGATACATGGCGAAAATTCCCATTGAAATATACAGAGCTTTTACCTCAGCTAATTTAAAATCAACAGTTAGCTCCTATCCCAATAAATCCTATTCATATCCCAACAAATCCTATACAACCTCCTTATCCAAAATGGTATGATTCAAATGCTCGATGTGATTATCAACCCGGAGGAGTGGGACACTCAGCTAAAAATTGTTTGGCTTTAAAAAGGAAGGTGCAATCTTTAATTAATGGTGGATGGTTAAGCTTAAAAAAAGCTGGTGAGAAGCCAAATGTCAATAACAATCCACTTCCTAATCATGAAAATTCAAAAGTAAAGCGGTAGATTTCCTTGTTGAAAAGTGTAAAAATGAAGTTCATGAGATAGTGATGCCTATGAACACACTTTTTGAAGGCCTTTTTGAAGTAGGATATGTTAGTTTGGAATATTTGGACCCCAACATAAGATACGAAGGGTATGATGATAGCAAACATTGTATATTCCATCAAGGAGTTGCAGGCCACGTTATCCAACAGTGTTATAAATTTAGATATAAAATACAACAACTGATGAATTGAAAGATACTCACGGTATACAAAGGAAAAGAAAAAAATGAGATGAAAGACAACGAAATATGTGCATTAATGGATGAAGTTGCAAAAAAGGGAAATTCCTTTTTACCAAGGCCTTTGACAGTCTTTTATCAGAAAAGTTATAATGAGTCAACTTCCTGCAATCTTAAACAACTCACAATCTAAGTACCAAGTCCTTTCAAATTTAAGGATCTGAAAGCAGTACCATGGCGGTATGATTGTCAAGTCATTACAAGTCCTTCAGTTGATAATATTACAGGAATCAGCGGGATAACTCGAAGTGGAAGATGTTATAAACCAGATAATTTAACAGCTCTTTCAGCTAGTTTGATATTGGGGCAAGGGAGAAAAAATGAGAAAAGAAATGTGAATGAGCATGACAAAGAGCTAGATGTAGAGATGCCTATCATAGCAAAAGATGTAGAATATAAGAAGTCTGTTACGGATGAGGAAGCAAACGAACTGTTGAAAATTGTAAAACAAGGCACATGCTGGACATGACATTTTAGTAGAAAAGTTCAGCGTAATTATTGAAAATATTACGTCTTCAAATTCTATAGTCTTCACGGATGATGAAATTCCTCCTGAAGGTTTAGGTCATATAAAAGCACTGCATATTCAAGTGAAATGCAAAGACTACATCATAGTAAGAGTTTTTGTGGATAACAGTTCAACTCTTAATATAATGCCTAAATCTACACTATTGAAGCTTCCAGTGGACATGTCACACATAAAATCAAGCACTATGGTTGTGAGAGCTTTCGATGGATAACAAAGAGAAGTAATTGGTGACATTGAATTACCAATCAAAATTGGCCCATGTACTTTCAATATAGTCTTTCAAATCATAGAAATAACACCTACTTACAGTTTTTTGTTAGGACATCCCTCGATTCACTTTGCAGGAGTGGTGCCATCCACTTTGCATCAAAGATTGAAATTTATGTTAGGAGTAAGATGATTTATTTGATGGGAGAGGAAGATTTCCTAATAACAAAAACGGTATCAACCCCATATGTTGAGACAACAGAGGAAGCATTAGAGTGTTCTTTTCGCTCTTTTGAAATTGCTCATGCAACTATGATGGAAGCACCTGAAGATGAAGTAATAAAGTCACACAAGCCTAAAGTGGAAGTTATGGCCACTAGGGTGATGAGAGGTGGAGGATATTCTTTGGATCAAAGCTTAGAAACACTTTTAAACACACCGCGCAATGACAAGAGGTTTGGTTTAGGCTATATGCCATCCATATATGATAAGATTAGGCTTTAAGAAGAAAAGTGAAAAAAGCATTTGGCAAAGCAAGAAATGAGGGAGTTTGATCCAAGTCTAAAATTTATATCAACATTATATGATACTTTCAAGAGTGTTGGTATAAGTTACTCATCACATGACTCTGATTCAAAGGATTATTTGTTACCAAAGATGGAGAGTTTAGCAATTGCAACAGTGGCACAAGAAGCATCATTCGAAGGCAAAATAGTTTATGCATGTCCACTTGATTTCGAGCTTAACAATTGGGATGTTGTAGATCTACCTATATTTTCAGGAGAATTTCAAGAGAATGATTAAGATTTTATTTATCAAATTTCTTTAATTTTCAAGTGGCTCTACCCAATGCCAAAATATTTTGTTTGCTTTACAATATGAATGTACTGTTTTATTGTTATTTAATGAAATCTTCGCATTTTACTTTCATTCTTTCTAATTTCTTCTTCTCTTTGCTTTCTTTCTTGCGATTCGCAAATTATACACAAAAGTCAGAACCTTTTCAAAGACAACATTCATAAGAACAAAAATGTTAGTAATTCCAATTCTACCCTTTGATACCTTAATATACACTATGGAATCTGACAGAGAGTGATGATGAAGATGCCGGGGGAATATCCTTAGAACTGTTAAGATTAGTAGAAGAAGAAGATAAGATCCTAGGTCCTCACCAAGAGCTAGTTGAAGTAATCAATTTGGGTTCTCAAGAGGAATCAAAAGAGGTAAAAAATTGGTACATCAATGATCAGTGAAACTAAAAAAAATGATCAATTTGTTACGTGAGTACTCAGATATTTTTTCTTGGAGTTATCATGATATGTCGGGGTTAAATATGGATATTATAGTACATCGTGTTCCTTTAAAGCCAGAATGCAACCCAGTAAGACAAAAGCTACATAAAATGAAGCTTGATGTATTGGTTAAAATAAAAGAGGAAGTACAAAAACAAATTGAAGCAGGATTCCTCTCAGTCTCCAAATATCCTGAGTGGGTGGCAAACATTGTTCCAGTACCCAAAAAAGACGAAAAAGTGAGAAAGTGTGTGGACTATAAAAATTTAAATCAAGCCAGTCCAAAAGATAACTTCCCTTTACCTCATATCAACATGTTGGTGGATAGAACTACAGGATACTCAACTTTCTCCTTTATGGATGGTTTTTTAGGATATAATCAAATCAAAATGGAGAAAAAAACAACATTTATTACCCTTTGGCGAACATTCTGCTACAAAGTAATGCCTTTTGGTTTGAAAAATGCTGGGACAACATATCAGCGAGCAATGGTTACACATTTTCATGTTATGATGCATAAGGAAATAGAGGTGTATGTTGATGATATGATTGCAAAATCCAAGGCAAATGAAGATCATACAACTATACTCCAAAATTATTTGATCGGTTGAGAAAGTATCAATTGAAATTAAATCCATCCAAATGTTCATTTGGGACAACCTCGGGAAAGCTATTCGAATTCATTATTAGTGAAGAAGGGATCAACGTAGACCCAAATAAAGTGAAGGCTATCATGGAAATGCCATCCCTTGAAATAGAAAAAAAAGTTTGCGGTTTTTTTAGAAGACTAAACTACATATCCAGATTTAGCTCGCATTTGACACTAACATGCAAACCAATCTTCAAGCTTTTACGTAAAAACAATCCAAGAAAATAGAATGAGGATTGTTAGAAGCTTTCAATAAAATTAAGCAGTATTTGCAGAGCCCACCTATATTGATACCTACGGATCCAGGGCGAATGTTAATCTTATACTTGACAATATTAGAAGGTTCTATGGGTGGTGTTCTAAAACATGACTTATCAGGAAAGAAAGAACACGCTATTTATTATTTGAGCAAAAAATTCATCGATTATGAGTCGAAATACTCAATGTTAGAGTGAACTTGTTGTGCTTTGGTATGGACCGCTCAATGTTTGAGGAAATATATGTTATATCATACGACATGGTTTATTTAAAAAATGGATCCAATAAAATACATTTTTGAGAAACTATCATTATCTGAAAGGATTGCAAAATGGCAAGTTTTGTTATTAGAGTATGATATTCTTTATGTTACAAAAAAGCAATAAAGGAAAGCGCACTTGCTGATCATTTAGCTGTCCAACCAGTAGTAGATTAGATGAGAGTTGATTTCTCGAATGAAAACATATTTCTAGTTGAAAAGGATGCTACAGATCATGAGACATGGATTATGCTTT
>JBBPDI010000029.1:10785776-10797637 GCA_037974545.1 Cucumis variabilis | reverse complement strand
TTTATGAATGATTTATGTAAAAGATTAAAGTGTATTCGTTTTAAAGTAGTTTTACAAAATCGTCACTCTCTAGGCTATTTGGCTCACCTTTTCAAATGTTTTACCTCTTTCTAGGTACAAATTGTGAAACTCCACATGCTGAACATACTACTGCCAGGCCAAGTAAATTTTCAGTCATGAAAGAATACGTTGTAGTAGAAGTATCGTTATGCTATATTAAAAGTTTATACTTCCATGTTTTATACATTGTACTTGATAATTAATAAAAAGTCATTTCCAATGGGTCACTACAATTTTAAAGATTTTCAAAGTTAAAGACTTTCGCTGGCAAATGTTTCAAGTTTTCAAGTTAAAGTTCAGTTGAAGTTTTTTCAGAGGTGAATGGCTTCAGCTGACATCACGTCACATCTCGGGCCAAGCAAGTAAAAGCTCAGAGTGGGGTATGACAAAGGATCAAACCTAAAGGAGTGCGGAGTGCTTGATGGATAGCAAATTTTCTTGAAATCAAGACTAATGGAAAAATTGTTAGTAGACAAAAGGAATTATCAAAAGGTGTTGCAAGAATTTAAAGAACAATTGTTGGACAAGAATCAAGAGAAAATTCAAGGAAATTTGATTCAACTCAAAGAAATAAAAGGGACAAAGGCATTGGACTTGGGTGCAATCTTTATCATGGGGTAAGAAAACAAACAAGATAAAATTTGAGATTAAAATGATTCTCAGTCAATTTGTTTGGGAGTTCAACTTGCTTAAATTACCAAACAATTTGTACAAGATTCAATGCCTTTAATGATGAGAAATTGAACAATCATGCATGCTTTTGTAAAACTTGCTTCTTTAAATACACAATTATTCACAAAATTGATGGTAAATGAATATTTTTCCAAGAATATAAATTGGAAAAGTTTGACAAACACCAAATTCAAATTAAATGTTAGAATCATACAAGGAATTAAGTGCAAGACTATTAAAAAAGTAATTTTGCAATCAATTCTTGGCTTCATTTTCACACAAAAAAATGTACATTGTATACTTGAAAGAAATGGTAAATTGAATTCAATCAATTAAAGTTGGCCAACAAAGTGATGGGATCAAATTTAATTATACATAAAAAATGAAACAATTTTAACAAAATCTCAAATCAAACTTATATTCAAGAATTATAATTAAAATTCTAACAAGAATTGTGAAGGCATTTCAACAAAATTCAACATTAATATCTTAAAAGAAATATATATTGCATACAAAAAGCACAAGATGCTTCGAGAATTCAAGAAACAAACTCAATGGATTAAATTAGAAACAAAAATACAGAAATTGGGGCATTTTCAAATATAGTAAAATAAACTAAAATATTTACAAGCTATAGCAAAATTTTGGATTCTCTCAACGATAGAAACTAATAAACTTCTATTATTGTCCATCAATGTCTATTATTGATATAATCAAAAATACTGATATATATTGTAAATATTTTGTCAAATTTTCTATTTTTGACAATTTTCTATTAAAATTTTTGAAAAAATTAAAGGAAATTCTATAACAATTCTTGACAAAATCAATAAAAACCCTAAAAATATTAGCTTATATCACGTCCTGCTCCATTTCACTTTATGTGATGGAATGGAGATGCGATCGCTGAGATGTCCTACGTAAGATTCTCTGCGAAGTAATGCGACGAACGCCTAGTGAGCAAAATTAAAGGACAATTGCAAAGAAACTTAACGCAAAATGTAAACTTTAATAACTTCGAGAATTTCATTGATAATTTGAATATAGGTACATCCAGTACTTTTACAACATTCGTCATAAAACTAGCAAACATGACTCAACAAAATTTGAACTCCCCTAGCCTAGCTACTATATGCTATACAAGTAGACAGTGGCACTACCAAAATGATGTGTTTAAGGAGGCTTGGTAGATGATCAAGATTGCAAGTTCAACGCTAGAAGTCCTTCACTACCTAGAAGAAATAAAATAAAAATATTTGAAAGGTTAGACGGAAATGCGTAGTGAGTGTGATCGTTTATTAATCATTTTAATCAATTCAAAATTACTTTGTCGCAACATGATCAATTTCCCAACCAGATGTTATAGAAAAAGGATAAATCAACTTTCACATTTTAGAAAACACATTTGTTTGAAATGTTCCTCATCTTTATTTATTCAACATTGTAGAAATCGCATGGATCACTTCTCTTATTACTTGTCACAACATTTATTACCTCGTATGATTCTCACATACTAAGTGTTTTATCTCGCGGATTCATTATGTATATTCAAGTTTGTCTTTGTACCCTTTCCTTGGCGCAAAGCGTTTACCACACTCTTTTGTCAAGTTACGACCATGTGGAGAATCTCAACTTAATAGCAAATACCATCAACTTTCTTACGCATAACACGTCTTCCAATGTCAAATCATACAGCAAGCAAAGAGCATCCCATACCATATCATACAACAAGTATAAGACATCCTATACCAGATCACACAACAAGTATGAGACATTATATCGCACAAGGTACAAGTATATTCTTAATTCAACCTTTTGAAATCTCACAAGCATTTTCCAATTAATACTAACATTATAATTAACATATGTCACACATTTCAATCAATGATTGTCTTGTAAGGTTTAGAGAGATGGTTTTCGAAACAACTCTTTCCTTTGGAAGTTCACGCACGATAATGCTTAAGTAGCTTATTGTCTCATCCTAGTTTTTCAATTCATTCATATGTCGCACACACATTTTGAGAATTTGAAAGCTAGAGGAAATTCATACATTATAATTTCGATGGAAATATGTTTAAGATTCAAATAAGTTTTAGAAATTCTTTTCATTTTGGAAAGTATTAGTAAGAAGAACCACTCATAGTCATAGTCAACTAGCTCCTTAGGCTAGCTTCCCCGACGAAGAGTCTATCAGAATCCTTATCGAAAATGAGCTCATTCCCTGTCTTGGAATCCTTGGATACATTCCTAGTTCTCAAAATGACTTGTATTCCTCTATTTATATACCTCTCTAATGAGATTTTTCATGCCAAAATGATTACTCTTGCCAACAGGGAGGAGTGGCCCAATCTTAAAATGCCACACGTGTCTATTTTATCCCCTCATTCTGAACTCAGTTGGGCAGCAGGGTTCAATCACTCGCTGACTTATTGACATAAGGGTCATATCACAAGGCCTTCACCGCGTTGGCAGTGCACAAACAGAGCCTTACAGCTAATTCCAATACTCTTTATAGAATTAAAGGGAAAATAGTAGAATGCTAAGAAGAAATTCTAGAATTTTTATTTCTAAAGAGAATTTGGGTACATTTGAGAATTAAAGTGAAAAATAAAGTTGAACTATATGAAAAATTGGGGGGAAATAGGGTATTTTATAGGGGAATATGGAAATAACCATCACTAGGACTCGAAAGACTGATTTGAAGCTCGCCTATGTGGAGTGGAGGGCGAGAACGATACTGATTTTGAAAAGTTGGATAATATTTACAATTTTGCCATCGACTGTTTTGCAGAGGCAGAGGTTCAAATGCATGATGTCGAAGGTGCGCATGCAGTAGAAGGGTTTCACATGTCACACAAAGTTCGTAGTATTTATGAAAATGCTATTTGAGGAAATATACTACAAGAATTCAAAGCAATCCCGATAAAGAAAAAGGCATTGACGAAGAAAATGTCAGAAAAATGAGACTCCCCTGATGCTATAAATTATGCGTCGGCCTAGATCACTAGTCTCGACATCATGATTTAAGGCATTGAGGAAAGAGAAATTAAAATTTAAAGTTTCTATTTTTCCCAACGGAATACACACAAACATCGAGGATGTGGTCCCTATTCTCGATGTTATCTTGTCCACGTCAAGGAAAAGAGAAATTAATATTTAATTAATTTCATTTTCCTCGATGCAACGCACACAAACGTTGTCCACATTGATCACATCGGCAAAAACTAAACAATTAAATAAATATTTTATTTTATCCGATGCCATGCAGGTGACATCGAGGGAGGTAATAACTATTCTGAACACTCACTTAAGATGTTGAAAATAGGTTCCACCTCTCGACATTAACGTTTGCTAAGTCGAGATATGTGGGTGGTCTCCCGACATTTTTCGGATGTGATGGGATTTTCCTATAAAAAGAAGTTTTAGGTTATGTAATTCACAAAAACGAAAGAGAGAAGGCTTAGAGAATTGAGAGAAAGAGCGAGCAGGAGAGTTTATCCATGTCGTCAGTTGCTGTCACTCACCGTCGTCCCTATCTCATCGTTCGTCGTCCTCTTACCGTCGCTCCTCTTCATTCTGGTAAGTTATTTAAATGTTTTGTTTTAGTTTTGGTTTAGTTAATTAGTTTTAGGATTAGTTTTAGAATTTTGATTTGAATTATTTTTAGGTTTTAGTATTGAATTTGAATTTGAAGTGTCTTTAGGATTTAAGATTGACGTTGAGATTGAATTTGAAATTTCTATTTAATTTGATTGTGTGGAGATTGAATTTGAATTTGAATTTCAATTCAAGTTTGAATTTTTGAAAATTTGTGGAAATTTTTATTGAATTTGAGATTGAGATTTAATTTAAATTGAGTTGAATTTGAGGTTGGGATTTGATTTGAATTTGAATATGCATTTCAATTCCAATTTCACTTTCAATTTCAATTCCAATTTGAAAATTTAGAAATTTGTGGGTGCTCCTCTAATGAACAACCTGTTTATGGTCCAACCAATAAAAAATAATTCCTCTCATGGCATAGAGAAGGTAAAACCCTTTGTTCAAGTCCTAGTGACACCATTTAAGGGAACACTTATCTACTTACCCTAAAGTAGGGAAGAAGTGAATTCCATCTTGTGTGATTATGTTTCCAACTTTCCACTCTGTTTTGTTCCCGAAATGATAAGTATATTGAGTCGGCAATCTGGCCACTCTCGCTTGTACAAATCAAAGGACAACGCCTCACAAACAGGAGTTCATAATACACTCAAGATTAAGACTAAGTTACCTAGGTCATCCTAATAAAATAGAAACCCAACTAGTTAACGAAGTTACATCTAGTGATTACTACTTTGTGGTTTAGTCTTATTGAAACTCATTAGATAAGATATCCTCAATCGCATGTCACCTACACAAACACGTTTGATCATTCCTTTAGTATCAAATACAAAGTGAGTCGTATCCATAGTGTTACTAGGATAAGGTGCTTAGCCTTATCTCTATACTATAGACCCTTTAAGCTGATGTTGAACATTGATCCCTGTATGTCTCTACACACTTTTCAAGACTCATTAAACAGCTTAGGATGACATTTTATAGGATTTAGGCTATTAAGACAAAGTTAATAATATAATTAATAACACACAGAAATGACTGTTATTATAGCCCTTTTTGTTAGAATAATGATGTTAAAATGCATAAGGAGATTATCAGAATGCATGACTTATGTTGTACACGCATAAATAATTAGAACTACAACTTATATAAATGTCATTCCTTCTTTACGCGGTTATCATGTGTAAATGCAAGACAAGTGGGAAAATAAGAAAGGAGCAACTCATACATGACGTCTCGCACAAAGGGCTATGCGATGAATCTCACTTGGCGATTGACAACCCCAGGGGAGGAACCAAAGCCTCAAGCGAGGAAAGCTCACAAGAAGACAAGAATGGTAGTTGGAATGATGTGACTTCTCAGGGTCAGATGACAGCTCTGACACACTCAGAAAAATAGAAGTTTTCAGCCTAAAAGCAGTCTATACAAGTAATTCGTCTCCACCAAGAGAAGGAGGCTCGAATAGACCAAAGAAATTTTCTAGAGAGAGAGCTCAAGAGAGTTACTTGGAGAGTATGTAACCGAGATGAAGAAAAAGAATATCTTTTGATTCCCTAATTTGTAATAGCATTCCACTTTCTATTCTTTCCATTTTGTTGTTTTCATTTATATTTTATACCTCATGTTGTACATATTGTTCATAAGTCCATAACTCACATTCTTTGACTATTTTATATAAACATAGTCGTTCACTTCTTTATCTCTCCTCTTCTGCAAGTCAATGTGTTATCAATGGCTTGAGTAGGTGATAGTTCATGATAAGTAGAGTCATTTATACATCTTAACTTCTTAATTGTGCTTTAGTGATTGCTTGGCCAACAAGTTGCTAACTGCCCAAGAGAAAAAGTAGCTAAAACTTAATTAGCACGCGAGAAGAGGAACTTTGCCTCTCCACAAAAGTATTTCTAACATTTGGATCCCGAAAGAAGGAAAAATGTGGACAGTGGTTACCGAGAGGTAATAATATTTAATCACAAGATACTATAAGATGCATAAGAGGTTTCTTCCAGATATAACTCGCTTAGTCATATTTGGTCACATCGATCTCTGAAAAGCAGTCATGTGTGGCATATATGCATTCGAGAGAAGGATGTCTTAATCACAAGTGTGTCTTAGCAAGTTATATCATGTCAAGGTTATCGCTCTACTTATTCAAATGATATCACACGGACATTCTTGCCTTTGTTCCATTACTACAAGTTAGACATGCTTCCATAACTTTCTCCTCTCCTCCTCTCGTAGACCTTCGCTGTATAATTAGCTAATTCTTATATTTTTTATTCTTTAATTCTTTCAAATATAATCGCCTATATGAATAGTGAATTCTAAAATGAACACCTAAAAACAATTTTCTGTGTTTGATCCTGGATCACCCAAGTAAACCTACTGTTTTGCTTGCACTAAGGAAAGTACTAGAAAAACTTGTACTCAATGAGGACTTAGGGATTATGCAGTGAAGAGGTACATTGTGAGCATTTCACATGACTATGATCATGGCCTATGATGCATTGCCTACAAAGAGTCACAGTGAGCCCATTACGTGCAAGGACCTGACTTGGTAACGTATTGCATTCATATCCAAAATAATTGAAGTTATAAGTCCAAGCACTAAGAAAAGACAAGCAATGATCAATAACCCTTATTAAAATAATATTAATAATAACAATTTATTAATAAATAACAGTCAATGAATTATATTTATTATCTACGAGTTTTAGGACATAAAACGCAACACATAGGACACACATGGAACTAAGCTACAAATCAATTAACATGTTGTGATTTTGGAATCCCGAGGAACCAATGATTCTTCCGATCTAGACACATCAAGTGTTTTACCTCGAGGACCTAAAAAATGGTACCAATTGAAAAGTTGTTCAAGTGGTCCAAAATAAATGTATATGAGAGGACGTGTTCGAAGTAGACGATATTAAGAATGAGCAACTTAATGTATTGAAAATTATTGTCAAACATCGTGTGGATGAACACATGGAGGATGATACTCTGTGCAGGCCTAAAGTTGATTCTACAGTAGTGGAAAAACTGGATGTGGGTCATGTCGCTGATGACTTCATAAACGATGATGATGAACAATTATCATCACCTCAAAGTGGATCAAGCGATGATGAATGATAATGTCTTCTTCATGTATACACATTATTCATTCTTTTATAAATTTAGTTTCAGTTACTCACATTTGTTTAACAATTGTTGGTTTTTATGTCTACTGGTATTATGTCATTTCCCAGTGGTTTCCATGAGGCAGATATGTACCTGGAGTTGGACGACATGTTTAATAATGTGAGAGGATCGTTTATGGTGGGCCACACTTCAAGTTAGTTTCGTTACATAAACACTTGAATCGATAAATAAATTTTTGTTTTTGATAATGTTCTTTTTTCGTAGATGTCCCTCAACCCAATTTCACTCCCACTCCGAGGAGACGTCAACACTTCCAAAACTTAGAGTTCAAAAAACTCCATCGTGTGTTAACATGGAGACGTTAACACTTCCGAAACTTAGAGTTTAAAAACACCATCGTGTGTTAACATGAGACACATTTACAATCCAGGCCCTCAAGTGGGCTGATGTACCTCCAGAGTACATTAAGGTCGTCAAGGGCAACCTACAGGTAAGTTTGTAAATTACCTTACATATATGTTAAACCTACATATGTAGAAAACTAATCCTTATGTATTTTTCTTTTGTAACGCTGGTTCATGCTTGAATCCACTGATAAAGTATTTACCCATTTTGTTGAGCATCAAATTCTCGACACGTGAAAGAAATTTAGGAAAAACAACCATCGACATTTCAAGCAGTTCAAGGACCTTGAAGAAGCACGTATGAACCCACCGTTGAGCTTAATGAATTGCGTGGAAGATTAGTGCTCCCTCTGTGATCATACGTGACTCGACAATTTCAAGTGATTTATATCTTCTTTTTTTACTTCACAGTACTTCATTTTTGTTGTTTGGATGTAACATTTTGATTATTTGCATGTAAGAGCAATCAATGATCAACAAGGCTGATAGAGTAAAACAGCCTTACAACCAGAGAAGTAGATCCAAGTCGATCCTACAACGACAACACAAAGGGACAGTGTCAAGTTGTAAAGAGAAACACACGCCAGTAGGATTGACGAGTTCGTTTCATAGCCTTGGTTGGGGCCCCAAGCCTAAGTCCTAAAAGAGTACTACTTCCAGTTCTTTCTCTTCCTATGACCAAGAGATGCACTCAAGAGAGATTAGCAAACTAAGGGCTAGCCTTGAAAATGCTAACTGCTTAATTGAAAAACAATGTATGAGGTCGATAGAGCTCCTAACCGATAAATGGAAGACAGTGCTAAAAAATGGAAGAAAGTGCCCAAAAAATGAAAGAAAATGCACGACAAATGGAAGAGATGAGGAAGATGATTGAGGAAATGAGTAAAGCGCAAAGAGGACCGTCAACACTTGGGGTACATATTTTTCAACTTTTAATTTGTTTAATTTCTCATCGGTGATATATATCTAACTTTACTTTTATGTCATTTTTAAGTTTGAAATTTTTTGAATTTGGCATTCACAGTTATGTTTTAGAAGATAGTGTAGTTTTTTCTTTTAATGTAATTGTTTTGAACAATTTGAACAACTTGTAATTTTGTTATACATTCAGATTTCGTATTTATATTTATAAATTGCAAATCTCATCAAGCAAAGGGGTTCTTTATACAGATCAAACGTTATCTTAACGTGTTGCACTCATTTTTGTCAAAACGTGTGGTATAAAGATCTGTTTCAATAATACATTAAGTTCAAAGCAACTCCTCCCAATATATTAGGTAGTAACACAGTTCAAATTCCTTTAGTAACATTCATAAATTAGATGGAAGGATGTTTTCCTTCGAGATCAAATTTAATGCTCGTATCGCATGAAGACACATTTGTCCTTATAGTCTCATCATCTTATCGTAAAGTCATTTTACATGCTAATTACATATTTGCACCATTTCCTCGATTGGCTCAAGCGTTTACACACTCTTTTACCTTGTTGCAACTATGCAAAGAAATCTTAATGCATCTAGCAAGTTTTCATCAATTTCAGTCTACACGTATCCAATGCCAGAACACACATCAAGCAAAGAGCATCCTATAATAGATCAGAGTATCCTATAATAGATCACACAACAAGTATGAGGTATTCTATTCTAGAACACACAACAAGAATAGAGCATTCTATTCTAAAACACACAACAAGAATAACGTATCTTATCTTAGATCACACAGCAAGGATAAGGCATCTTACACCAGAACACACAAAAAGTGTGAAGCTTCTCATGCATAGGGTACAAGGGTCATCTCAGTTCATCATTTAAATTCACGTTAAAACTTACACATTTTGAAATCCATATCTTTGTAAACTTACACATTTAAACCCGATACACCTAATATCCCTTGATACACCTAATACTCCTTGATACATTTGACGTACATTTGATACTTCTTGATAACTTTTGGACCTTGATACACGTGATGCACCATGATACTCTTTGATACACTTGATACCATTTAATACACCTGAAACACTTTGATACACCTAATACTCCTTGTTACACTTAATTCTTCTCGATACACTTTATATCATTTAAGCCTTAATACACTTAAAGGCTTCACGTATAAGTTTGATACACTTAATGCACCACTAATAAACTTGTTATGTTTCATTGGTACCCTCAACAAATTTGATATGTTTTGATGCATGTGATAGGTTTGATACACCTGATATACTGCAGAGACATTTAGTATTCTTCACTTATACATTTGATTGATTAAATACATTTGATATGCTTGAAGTCCTAATTATACACTTGATACACTATTGATATACACTTGTAAACTTGATTCATATACTTTATAATTATTCACTTTACTGATACGTTGATATGTTTTAATAATATATTGTTGATATACTTGATAATGATGCATTGAGTTATATCATTCATATACTTAATAATACTATAACGAACTGTATAAAATTTAAAAAAATGAAAATCACATAGTAAGTATATCAACCATCTAATACATATAATATAAGTATATCACAACATTGATATACAAAACTGAAACAAAATAAACCAATATAAAAAAATAAAACAAAATCATTGAAAATCATATTCAACTAAAAATACACATCGAAGAAAATAAAGAAAAATATCAAACGAAGTTAAATTACTCTAATCAACAACCATTATATTTTAATATTACAATTATTGTATTATTGATATCCTAAAACCAAGATTAAGACAAAAAGAACAAATGATTTATTCTGCATAAGAAAGGATGATTAGGGTTTTAAAAAGTGGGAAAATAAACATAGGATGCTTACGACATTAAAAAAAAAAAAGTTATTGAATGGTAGTTTAGGAATAATAACAAATTTAAGATGAAGAGTATTTTTAAAAATGAAAATGTTGTTATATTTGCAAAATTTTAAAACAATGTGCTATTTTTGCTATATCATATTTTCAAAATGCTACTTGTAATTTCCCTTAGTTTAAAATAATAAAAAGGAATAAGATAAACAAACCTATTTTAAAAACTTATTAGATATACATATTAGATATACATACTCATTCAATTCACCCAAAAAAATATAAAAACGACCCCAGGGGATGGATGTCGATCCTATAGGACTTTTTTTTATCGCCCTTTGAAATGGGGTTTCAACTTGTTATTTAGTTTGCTATTTAACTAGTTGCCTCATTTTAATAGGACTTTTATCTCCCCTTGAAATAGGGTTTCAACTTTCAACTTTGACAGCCCATGACCAAAACTACCCGTTCGGATGACGTGTTTCTCCCACTCGCTCCTAACATGGTCGATCATCTGCCAGCACTACCCTCAAATCCCTAATCTTCTTCGATTCTTGTCCTCCTCTAAAATTCACCTTCTTCCATTTTCTCCCTCCTCAATCCTTCGAGTCCTAACCCTAACTCTCCTCTTCTCAATTTCTCTTCAATTTTCATTCCCATCTTTTTTCCAATTATTCTGGTTATTTTCCCACAATCTCGCCTTCTTTTTGCCAATAATTGTTTGACAAATGGTATCCCCCGAAAATCCCAATTGGTTGTTCGATTACGGTTTGATCGAAGACATCCCTGTACCCGATGGGAATTTCCCGGTCGCGAGCTCAAGCTTCTCTTGGGCTATTCAGCCCTTTAACGGCGCTCATGATTCCGGGTAATCTCAGATTTCTCTCAATTATTCTTTTAAGCTTTTTTTTCCCTTCTTCTTATCGAATCTATAGGGGAAGACATAATACTTCCCGAATTTTCTTGTTCATGCCGAATTGTTGGAGGTGGGTGAACCCTTTCTATCATTGCTCAGATTAATTTTCGAGAGGATTTCTTTTAAGCAAAATCTCAACCTGGTTTTGAACATTTTTGGATTGAGTTAGTTATTGGTTCAGACGTCCGACTTATGAATGGAAGTTTAGGAGATTTTGGGTGGGAAATGGTTTGTACAGATGCTATACTTCTGATTGTGTTTGGT
>JBBPDI010000029.1:10726513-10742380 GCA_037974545.1 Cucumis variabilis | reverse complement strand
TCATATGGGTGTGATGTATTATTGTTATTGTTATTGTTATTGAATTTGTTAGTGTAATGGTTCAGCGGCAAGAAAAAAAAGACTTGAGGAATACACAACAGGGAAAAAAATGTCACAATTGGTATATCAATGACAGAAAAAAAATGTCGTAATATATCAATTTGTGACAATTTCATAACTGTCATCAATATTGAATCAATGACGATTAAATTTTACAAAAATTGTCACGATTGGTCTATCTATAACAGAAAAGAAATGTCGTAATATATCAATTCGTGACAATTTTAGAACTGTCGTCATTATCGAATCAATGACAATTAAATTTGAAAACCTGTCATGATTGGTCTATCCATAACAGAAAAAATGTCATAATATATCAATTCGTGACAATTTCATAATTGTCATCAATATCAAATCAATGATAATTAAATTTGAAAAACTATCACGATTGACATATTATTGATAGAAAAAATGTCATAAATTAAGAATTACTGACATTTTTTAACTATCGTAAATGAGTAAATGGTGACAGTTATTTGTTGTCATTGCAAAAAAGATGACAATTATTTGTAGTCATAAAATAATTATTAATGACATTTGTTTGTTGTCATGAAAACACATATTGTGACAGTTTTTTTGAAACTATCATAGATGAACTTTCCACGACTGTCGATACTATGACTGTAAATAACTGTCACAGATTTTTTTGCGACAGAAAATAACTGTCGTTGTAGACCATTTTTCTTGTAGTGGTAGGTCCACTTGGTCCCCTTTCTAGTTCATAAAGAGTAATGAGATTTATTTATATTGGTTGTAATTTGAAATTTTCAAATTTACTTTGGAAATTAGTATAATGTATGGTGATACATTATAATATAAAGTTTATATTTTAATCAAAATTTATTAAATAAATTTAATTTTGGATATGATTCAAAATTAAATTATGAGAGATAAAATATTTGAATGAGTTCAAATATTAATAATGTGAATTGGATTCATATTAAAATTATTGGTTATGAGAGAGATTTATATTTGAATATGATCCAAATTTAATTTAAGTTAAATATAAGATATTTAATTTATCTATTAATTAATTATAGAATTAATTTATCGTTTTGTTTTATTTTATTTAATTAAATTAATTTAAAACTATAAGATATTGGAGAAATATTCATTGAATATGATTTAAATGAAATATTAATTCAAAATGATCTACTTAATTGATTAATTAATTAGTTGATTTAAAATTTCCATTAATTTAATATTTTTTAAATTAATAGAATCACATAATTCTCTCATATTCTCTTAAGGAAATGGAGTTATAAATATATAAAAGAAAACAAATTTCTTCAAGCCAATGTTTTTGCCTCTCTGCAAAATAGTTTCTCTCTAAACCTTTTTTCATCCCAATTGGTTTCGACAAACCAATCTCATCCTAGAAGATAGAAAAGTCTCCGACAGGTGGTGTCCCAATTTGGAGTTTTAGTAGATTTAGAGGCGTAAAACTACATGAGTTTTTCATTCTCTTTATCTTTTAATTTAAAAGCATTCTTAGCCTTTTTTTAATTTTATTTATAAATATTGCCAATATATTGGTATTTTGGGATTCTCAAATAAAATTGAGGAATGATTATGTAAAATCTTCCGCTGCCTAGGGCTTTTATCCCTTCACTTTTTAGATCCTTTACCTTTGCCTGAAATATTAAACACAGAAAAAAGTTAGTATATAATATACCAAGTAAGGGACCCACTACTGGTCCTGCTAGATGATTTGTTAACTTTCAGTTAGAAACATAATAATAGTGTCATGTCCCAAACACACATGGGCGAGTGAGATCATACGAAAACCCCTAATCTTGAGAGCGATTCCGTAGGAACACCCCTAGTTGTCACACCCCACCTCTAGCACCTGCTTGCTTGGTCTGAGATGTGGCCTGATGTTAGTTGAAGCCAACCTTCGAAACAACTTCAACTGACCCTTTCTTGAAAACATGAAACATTCAACAACGAAAGTCTTTTAACTTTGAAATACTTTAAAATCGTAGTGTAACCCATTTTAAATTCCTTTTATAAAAAAAACAAGTAAAATATATCAAATACATGAAGTATAAACTCTTGAGTAAGTACAAAAATGCTTTAAGCAAAACAATTTCTTTTATGATTAAAAATTAAGTTGACCTGACAGTAGTAAGTTCAGCACGCGTGGAGATTCACAATTTATACCTGGAAAGAGGGAAAACATAAAGAGTAAGTCAAAAGACTTAGTGAGCAACAGTTTTAGAAAACATGTATTTATAAATAGTTTAACGTAAAACAGAAGCTTTTAATACATTTGTCAATAAACTGTCATTTCATAGCATGATATTTGAAATATTTTCATATAGCTTTTCGAAAACAATGTTCCAAAGCCACATGCAATATTAAACCTCTTCGTCTGTAAACGGAACAGTCGATAGGAAACAACTTTAACTGTGATCCTACTCCTTTAAGGCATAAATATATACCCTTTCTGATGGCCCATAAATTATAGATTTGTCAACCCTATCATCCGTATAAAGTTAACCACATGTATACAATAGGTCTCGTAGAATATTCGGGCTAGGAGAAAATATTTGAAAACATTGGAATATTTTTCTTGACCTTATCATGAAATCATTCAAACATGATATAACTTGAACATTAGTTCATAAAAATTTATCATCAATCATAACTTGAAAATTATGTGTTATAAATCATTTCACAAGAATTGCTTGTGTAGCTTGAAACCATGTTTAATAAATACTTTTTGAAATCATCGCGTTACTCACTAGTGGCGTATCTAGAAATCATATGTAGGGGGGCACTATTAACAAAAAGAAAATAATGGTAGTAGATGAGATTTGAACCCAAAACCTTCAAGTTTTAGTTAAAGCAAGGCACAACCACTATACCAAAGGTAGAATACAATAAAATTATAGCATTATTTAAGATATATTGTAATTTAACACTTTAAAATTAATATTAAAATACAAAAACCGGGAATGTGAGGAGGGGAGCACGACTCCTTAATAGATTTGCCCTTGTTACTCACAAAAATTGAATAGAGTCTTGGTTGTGAGATTCCTCTTAAGCCTCATTGATTTGAAAAAAATTCATATTTTATTATTTAATTAATCTCTTGAACATGAAAATATCCAAAACTTCCCTTAAATTTTCCAAAAAATTCATAATAGCCCAAAACAACTTGAAAGTAGCCCTTCGGTGCCATTAACATGGTGGATGGGGCTAGCCGTGCGCGCATGGCCTTGGGCCTTGTTCCGTGCTAACCTCATAAGGTGGACTACGTATCGTGTGCTAACCTCATAGTGAGGAATGCTGCATGCGTCCTTGCTGCGTACCTAGTGCGTCCATCGCCTGCCTTGCGCGCGTTATGCTGCGCGCACCACCTAGCACACTAACCTCCTAACGCAAGTCATGCGTGTAGCCTGAGCGCATGCCCTGCCACTCGGCTATGCTATGGCCTTGTCATGTGTGCTAAATAGACCCAAAATAACAACTATAACATTAAATTATGCCAAACTCGCCTAACATGCATAAGACTGACCTACTACCTAGAACCTTATTTTTCGTCCAGGATACATGATCCGACTTTAAAAAATCATAATTTAAAATCTATAACTATTTTAATAAAAAAATACTTTTACAAAGTTGCTCTAAAATATCTTAACTTTTTTACCTCAAAATTTTAGAGTAATACTTCAAAAGTCGAGTTATGTAGATCTCTGGAAATGTACCTTGCTTAGATTCTTCTTGAAAAGGAACTTCTCAAATTCTCTAAACCAAAACACAAACTTTCTCGCATCCAAATTGAACAGCAACCCTCATCAACAAACTAGACACAATTTTTGATCTTTTATGACTAATTTGAGTGAATTTTCACGAGTGAATTTGAGAGAATCTCTTAGTTGAAGTTGTCTATTTATAAGAAACCTTGCATGCAAATAACTTGACAACTCAACTTTGCTTAATCCACCTTTAAACCTTCATAAGAGACCTCATACTTCTAATCCACCTCATACTTAGCCCATAAAATGCATGTATTAAGATTAGTACACTTAGATTAACTTTAAATCGATTTCTATAAACATGCCACATAGTTGTCCAAAACGCAAAGCTAACCTATAAGGCCATCTCACAAAGCCTTGGCCGCCTAACTAACCTCTTGTTGGAGCAATTATTGACTCATTTGTTTGTAGCTTATTCTTAATCTATATCATATATATATATATATATATATTCAATATTATTACATTTTTATGTATAATATGAAAGAAGTCTTCGTTATGAACCCAACACAATGAAAAGCACTTAAAACGAAGTCCAAACAAAGGAGAACAGTCAAATCAAAGATCAAGCGCATTTTGGTAAACAAATTGAAGACCTTGATACGTGTTAGCCTTCCACATGCGCGAACCACCCTCAGGTCACAAGTTTGAACCCCAAGCAAAACACATATTTTCTGGATTTTCAAAACGCTAGAAAGGACGTGGTTTTGACCCAATCGCTCGCGCGCCCAAGACGGCACCGATTTGAACCTTCATCAATGCGAAATAAAAATTGAATTTATTTTGAACTCCCTCACGCTCGTTCTTTACCGTCTCTCTCATTCTTCAACTGCGACGTGTTGCATCCTGGTCGCATGTGCCTCAACCTTCAAGTTGTGGTTTTGAACTCGGTTATTTGATTTCCTTTTCTATATAAACGTTCCTAATTTCCCATTAATTCATCAATTCACAAAATCAACTCCAAATTATCCCAAAACTCTCTCATTTTTTCATTTTCCAGAAAACTTCCTCTCCATCCTGCCTTTTTTCTTCCCTCAATTAATTTTCAACAAGCCTTCAATGGAGGGCTACCAATTTGTATGCAAGATACTTTGTCTTTAGAAAGTTAATGCAACATTGATTTGATTATCCTTGTTTACACAAAAGCTCAATTTATTTATTGCTTGTAATCAAACATGTCAAATTTGAAATTATTAATGCTTAGATAAATCACCCTTGTTCTTGGCAATTTATAAATTTAATTGCATCGATTTTGTGTGCAGAATTAAACTAAATTAATTCATTGTTGCAAATTGTTTTTTAAAAGTATGAAAGATACTTTGATTTTATTTAAGAACAAGAATTAGACATTAGTTGTTATTGCAAGAATACAATAAATGCTTTGTGGTGATTGTTTCTTTTCTTGAATCTTAATCCAGGCTTGTTTCTTTTCTTGAATCTTAATCAAGGCTCTTACAAGAATTCAGCAAGTTGATCTTATAAGAATCTTGATCAAGAATCTCCTTTTAAAGCAAAAATCATTTCATATTTCTTTTAATTCGATGATAAGAATTGAATAAACGCCCATTACCCATCACCTCATTTTTCCTATAGAGTTTAATTTCTACTTTTTTTTTTTGTTAATGGAATTTACTTCTCAAATTTCCTTGATTCTTGGTTCAATTTGATGTTCCCTACATTTTTTTAATGCTTTCCTTTTGCTACTAACAATATTTCTTTCAAGCTTGATTTCAAAAAATTTTCTTTGCAATCATTCCCCTTGGGTTCAACACCCTTACTTACCATCGGTAAAAAGCAAGGATAAATTTGAAAATAATTTTTGTCAAGATAAATCTTGGTAAGCGCAACCTACCCTTAGCAAGTTGAATTTCATTTCTACACATATTAATGCCTGATTCTAATGACCTTACTGATACATACTTTCACACGTATTATTTTTGCCTTGTCAAAAAATGGCGTTGTTGCCAGGGAATGGCACGACATAGTTACTTTCTTGAATTTTGGCTTATCCTTTTTTGTTAGGAATTTTTAGAAAGCATATTACATTTGTAGCTTTTCTTTGTTATAATAAAAAAATAAAGACATATAGCATGTTTATTCTTTCCTTGTCTTGCTTAGTAGTGCATGACGTCTTCTCTTGCTTGTAATCTACATTTTTTTGAAAACAACCTTACATGAAAGAATATTAAGGAAGGAAAAGAAAAGGCAAGTTAGTTCATTGCAATTAGAATCTCACATCCATATTTTTTTAACCATCTTTAGAGAGACCTTTAAAGCCAAGCCTAGAAAGTCCTATACATAATACGATGGAAGAGGAGACACCCAAGAAAAACCTTAGGGAACTTTATGAGCCCGATGTTCATCAAAGGCCAATAGGTATAGTGATCCCACCTACCACAACCAACTTCCACCTTAGGTCTGCGGACTTGATCTCAAATTTATCAATCTTTAAAGTATCTAATGGTGAGGACTCACATAAGCATCTTAGAGACTTTTCTTGGGCATGTGATCTCCTTAGACCTCATGGAATAACCAAGGAACAATTAAACCTTAGGGCATTTCCCTTTTTCCTTACCGATAGTGCCAAAAGCCTAGAGCCCTAAACCATAATTTTTTGGGAACAACTTAAGAAAAAGTTCTTAGATTTTTTTTTCAATTACTAGAGCTCAATCAGTTTTAAAAGAAATCCTATGGTGCTAGGCAATCTTATAATGAAAAATTATTTGAATATTGGGAGAGGTATAATGAACTTTGTGCTAGGTTGCCATATAATCAATTGACTGAAAGGGACAATGTGCAATATTTTTACTCGAGATTGTTGTCATTGGATTGGGACTCAATTGATGTCCTTCGGGAGGGGCCTTGATAGATGAAACCTCATTTGAAGCAAAGAAGTTAGTTTCTAGAATGGTTGAGAATTCTTAAAATTTTTCTAGTAAAACACGATTCAAATTCTTTTTCATCTTGTGATAATTTTGTCAAAGAACAAGTGAATTTACTAACTAAACTTTTTGCTTCTTTTGTGAGAGGGGAGGTTCCTAAAGTCGACTCTTGTAGAGTTTGTGATTTGGTAGACCACCATAATGATCAATGCCTAGAGCTTAAAGAGGTAAGTGTCATGGAAGGTTACAAAAGAAATAATTCACAGAATAACACCTACAACTTTGGATGGAGGGACAATCCAAATCTTAGGTAAGGCCCTAAAACACTAAAACCTACCAATACTTCTTCTTCCTCCTCATCATCACAAGGTACATAACTAAAGGAGATCGTCTCCAGATTAGCTCTTAACTCAAATAGTTTCAAAACTGATTTTGAGAAAAACTTAGTTAAGTTGAGTGAAAAAACTGTTAATGCAACTAGAATCATGAAAAAATATATAGAAATCATGAAAGCATCCATTTCTGAGTTAGGAGATAAGCTTAATCAATTAGCAACACATGTTCTTAAAACGGAAGGGAAGGACAACGTTCCCGCCCAACCCTATCATGCTAATGTGAGTTCTATTACCTTTAAGGAGTGGCAAAATTTTGAATAAGAATGATGACATCTCTTTGTCGCAAAATGATCCTAACTTAGAGAATATTGATTGAAATGCCGAAAAAGAAAAGAAGGTACAAACTAACTCCTCTTTTTCTAATGCTTCTTCTTCTAATAATGATTCAAGAAACACTGTTGATAATTTTCTACCTCCATTTCCTTCTAGGTTATCTCAACTGAGGAAGAAATTCAAGAATGATGAAGAACTCCTTGAAGTCTTAAATAAGGTAGAAGTAAACCTACACCTCTTAATGACAATCAAGAGTATACCAAGGTACGCAAAGTTTCTTAAAGAATTATGTACTTACAAGAAGAGGAGTATGAGCCAAGAAAAAGTTGTGGGGGTTCACCTACCTCAATCACATTTGAGAACTTCCCTTATACTAGGTGAACCCTCAAAACAGTAATAAGAGTAACCCTGATTAAACAACCCCAAGAAAGCTAAACAAATTTTGGCTTGGAAAGATTGATCAAAGATTAAGAAGAAAGGAGAACTTGTTTCTAACTTCAAGATTTCGAACTCTCCACAATCTTATTGACCAAACTAGATTGAAAGTCAAAATTAAACATGCATTCTAACACAATAATACAAAGGAAAACATAAAGCTTGAGAGATAACTCTCTATGAGAAATTTCATTCAAATTCAAGTTGTTTATTCAAAATGTGGAAACTACAACCCTATTTATATACTAATTAAAAAAGTTATATGAAAGGACACAATATTTAATTTTATGCCTTTCAACTACTCTAATAAATGAAAGTACATATCATTTAATAAGTATATATCAAAGATGTGAATGAATCTAAATTTCTAGATTCATTATGACCCTTAGGTGTCTAAGTGACTCTTGAAGCTCCAACTCGTCATTAAAGGTTGAAAATTTAGCTTGAAAGTTACTCGTTTTATGCTTCAGCTAATTTATGCCAATTATTTGCTTATTATTCTCCCATTCTTCAAGAAGATTCGTCCTTGAATCTTAAGTTCACCTTGTAAAGCCATTTTGTAGTCATCATCTCTAGTTTGCTCTGATAGTTTAATGGTATCCAATTCTTTTGTATAAAATATTAACTTGATCATGAGTGTTGCATTCAACTCATTTTTTAAGGTCTCTTCTAAACCATCAAGATCAAAAGAATAATAATAACACAAAATGTTAGAGTGCAAAATACGCTTGCTCTCATGATTTTTGCATTTTCTTTCACTTTCCCTCTTAATCAAATTGACTTTTCTCTTATCATCAATGTTTTACTATTCATTATGTTTTGAGTCTCTTCTTTCTCATCATACTTTTCTAGAGTCTTTGTCATGACTCCAATCTCAAATATCTTGTCGCTGTCAATAAGTAATTCACATTTTAATTATTCTCTCAAATTTTGATGACCACCCTCATTTAGCTCAAAAGATCCCTTCATTGAAACCTTCCTTTTTGGCTTATGGATCATTTCTCTCATCTTGATTTGGTTGGTCGTCTTAAAAAATTGGACAATCTATTTGGCTTGTAATAGATTGTGTGATTTGATTCTTCTTTTGTATGCTCTTGCAACTTCAACTTTTCATTCAATTAAGTTATGTTATTCATAGATTTACGTAACTCAACTAAATTTTCTCGAATATCCTTCCAAAATAATCATCGTTTTTGTTGGTAGCATAATGATTCTTTCTTTTGTAAAACATAACATAAGATTTTTAAATCTCAAACTTATGCAAATTTTACAGTATTTTAATGTAAATCATGCAAAAAGATTTTAATCTAGCTCGCTTAGAATGTAAAAAGTCACAAAATTGCAAAGTTTTCTTGAAAAAAAGATGAAAAAGAAATGATTTTTTATTCAATTTTTGAGCTAGCACAATAAGTATGTAAACAAAGAGGAGATGAAAAGTCACTCTTTTCTTTTTTCTTTTTTAATTTCTAGCAATTAATTTGAAGGATGAAGAAACAAAAATTAAAGAAGATGAAAGGTCACAAGAAAAGATGGATAGATTAATAAAAAAACAACAAAGATATAATATTTGGTCAGAAAACAAAGATGAAAAGAAAAACAATAAGGAAAGGATATAATCGGTTTAGAGCCAAAGCTTTAATACCAAATGATAAACGGAACTACTTCAATCACGTTTGAGAACTTCCCTTATTCTGGGTGAACCCCCACCACAACAGTAATAAGAATAACCCTGATTAATCAAATTGTTAAACAACACCAAGAAAAGCTAAACAAATTTTGGCTTGGAAAGATTGATCAAAGATCAACAAGAAAGGAGAATTTGTTCCTAAGTTCAAAATTTCGATTTCTTCATAATCTAATTGATCAAACTAGATTGAAAGTTCTGAACATGCATTCTAACACAATAATACAAAGGGAATCATAAAGCTTGAAAAATAACACTGAGAAATTTCATTCAAATTCAAGTTGTCTATTCAAAATGTGGAAACTACAACCCTATTATACTAATTTAAAAAGTTATATGAAAGGACATAACATTTAATTTTGTGTCATTTCAACTACTTAAATAAATAAAAGTACATATCATTTAATAAGTACATATTAAAGATATGAATGAATCTAAAAACGTATTAAAGATGTGAATAAATATGAATTTCTAGATTTATTATGACATTTGAGTGTCTAAGTGACTTTTGAAGTTCCAACTCGTCATTAAAGACTGGAAATTTAGCTTGAAAGTTACTCGTTTCATGTTTCAGCTAATTTATGTAAAGTATTTGCTTATCACGTAGTGGTAACGTACTAGGTATTTTAGTAAATACTAAGTACTCTTCACTTTTTTCTCAAGAGTTCAATATGGCTAACCGACTGTTAGTGCACTTGTCACGGGAACTGTTTGGTTAATTATGGGTTGTATTACCGATTTGTTAGGTCAATTTTGTTGGATTATTTAAGTGGACGAGAGCTAGCTAGTCTTGAATTATTGAGTCTAATATTTTCATTTTGAATTAATTTCTATTATTGTTGAAAATATTATAGACAAGTTCATTGTCAGGGTAAATTATAAAAGATGTCTCTAATCTATTCATAGTGTCGTTACTGTCCATAAATTTTCAAAAGTTTAAAAAATACTCTTAAACTTCTAAAATTAGTTCGAAAACACATTTTTCATTAATTTTTTTTATGGAAATTGTTGAAATTATTTTTGTCAAAAATATTCTTATTGATATTTTTCTGTCAAACTTTCAAATTTTCAAAAATACCCTTAAATTATATAAAAAAGTTAAAAATATTTTTATTGATATATGAAACAACAGATAATATTGTCCGAACCTCTATATATATTTCATCTTTTTCTCCCCTCCCCTTTGATACCCTCTTGCTCTTTTTTTTTTTCTTTTTTTTTTACTATTTAATACTTGTTTATTTAAAATAAATAAATAAATAAAATGGCACACTTTTAATTAAAGTATATGAACTATAATAAAAAAGAAGGAACATTTTTAAAAATAACAAAATAAATTAAAATATTTACAAACTATAGTAAAATTTTGGATTCTATCACTAATAGTCTTCTATCACTATAACATATCATTGACTATCAGTGATAGAATTTGCTATAGGTTGTAAATATTTTGTAAAATCTACTATTTTTAAAAATTTCCCTAAAAAGAAAGATAATAATAACGACATTTAAAAAAAAACCCAAATAAACTAAAATATGGAACATTTTTTTAGATATCAAAATAAATTAAAATAACAAAAATTAAAATATATAAATTATAGTAAAATCTTTGGATTCTACCAAAGATAGAAATTGATAGACTTCTATTACTGTCAAGTCTATCAATATCACTAATAGAAGGATATCAGTGTCTATCAAATATTTGTTATTGATAGAATTTGAAATTTTGTTATAGCTTGTAAATATTTTATCAAATTTGCTATTTTTTACCATTCCTCTAACAAATAACACCAAATGATTTTAAGACTTACACATTTTTTTTAACAAAATTGGACTTTAGCAGTTGTGTCTTTACATAGCCAAATACTTTTTTTTTATTTGGTGAATAGTTATCGTTTTTGTATGTTTTAAGAAGAAATTTTGATTATAGATTTTTGTGAGATTTTATGAAATATTATGTTTTAATTTAAAATTTTGGTTTTTATCTTGGTTGTGAGAATTTTTGTGCGAGGTAAAAATTTAAACATGAAGAGAACTACAAGAATATCTACGTGAAAAAAAAGAAGAGGATATCTATATAATTTATTTTAAATTGGTTATTTTTGAACTTGAGAAAATTTCAAATAAATTGATCACATTAATATGGTAGAATATTTCTACGAGGAGGACGTACGACTTATGTTTAAATACAAATTAGTGGTGGAAGTAACTGTATTAAGTTAATGATATTTTTTATACTCTTCAAAATTCAAGTGTATTGTTTAAATAAGGATTTTAACAGTTTCCATATAAATTAAATAAAAAAATTGAATACATAACCATAATCAGTATTGCAAATGTAAGTTTTAATTCAATCTTTATCTTTATCGTTCCATAAAAAAATTTAAAAAAAAAAAACTAACTTACCTATCAACTTACACAACAAATTCTCTCCTTGATGTTTAATCCATCATCCATTCCTTTTACAAGTAGGTATACCAGTCTGTGCAAACATGATACACAAAAGTTATGTTAGAATTTGATAACTGTGCAGTCAGAAATTTGGAGAAAAGATTGAACCGTGGGAATGGTATTAAAGCAGTAATGACGAAATGATAAATCTCATTAAAGTTTCTCCTGCTATAATATCAAGTAACTTATCTTAATTAAATTAAACCTAACAGAAAGCTCACATCCTTACAAGTTACAAGGTGGCTTGAACTCATATCTAAATCAATGAGATGGAATACAAGGTGGCTTGAACTCATACCTAAATCAATGAGAGGGTATTCCATGCTACCATTTTCCCAAACTTATAGCACATGAAGCTGGCGGATGCTAGAATTATAGTATGAAACTTGAAGAAGAAACTTGTTTACTCCCAATGCAGCCCCACAAGCCTTGGGAGAGAGTCGGCAATTCCACCACAACTCTTGACACTTTATTAGTCATATCGGGAGTTCTCTTGTATCTCCCGACATGCAAATTGTGCACGTTTTTTTTCTTGACGGTACAAAAAGCAACGTTGAAAGATCCAGAAAATTCGAAAGTAGCAATTTTTTTTTTATCAAAACTTCATATGATACAATTTTAAGTTACTCCATCTATTTTTTTTTTTTAATTCTAAGTGTTATTATATCTCAAATTTATAGTAGTAAAAATTAACCAAAAAAAGAACGATAGAATTTTTTCAAGTTTAAGTATTTTTGGAACATAAAATATAAAGTTAATGGATATTTTTTGTTGATTCTCCTGTTACTATTAATCAAACATTCTAACTTTTATGTTTTCCAAGTTGTGAATGCTTGGAAAGTTGTGGATCGTTCGTCCTAACAATTTCTTCCACTCCAATAAAAAATTTTTACTTTCCATTTTATAAAGATTTTCTTTTATTTATTTAAAAATATTTGGAATGAAATCAAACTAGCTTCTAGTAATGTATGCATAAATGGTTTTTTTTTTCTTTTTTTCTTTTTCTGTGTAAGAGAGTGTGCATGTGTTTTTTGAACACTACTTAATTATTGGATTAGTTTTAGAAAGAGAGAATAAAAAAAGACAAACATGGTGAAAAATAGTAACACTATTAGTTTAGTGTCCTGTGTTGTGGTGATTTTTTTCTTTTTTTCTTTTTTTTTTAAAATGAAGTTAATACAAAATAATAAATAAGAATAAGATTTTATCCTCACTTATATGAAATTGAAAAGCTTATATACTGATAATTGAATAGGGTTAAGATAAACAATGAATCAAATCTCCTATAAATATATTTATATTTTTAAAGATATTTATATTTTTAAAGGGAAAGGATGTGCTTGAAAAAGTTACATAAAACCCTTTCTTTGTTTGGACAAGGGTTATGATAACCCTTTCTCAATTTACTTAATCCTTCTTCAATTCTCTCAATCTTTCCTTATTTCTTACTCAATCCTTCTTTATTCATTTCACAATCCATCTCAATCTTTTCTTATTTATAATTAATCAATTTAGGTTTAAATATTATTTATTCCATTTTTTTCTTATTTATAATTTCTATGTTTACGAGTTTTGCTAATTTTAATATTTTTATTTAAAAAAACACAACTTATTTTTAAGTTATGAATTTAGTATAATTACATTAATTTAAAATTTTAATTTCTTCTTTTACTCTTGAATTAGATAATTTATTGTGATTACACAACTTGATCCCTATTTTCTTTTTGCTCCTGCACTAGAAAACTAAAATGATTAAGTAAATTAAATATACAAAATTTATGTATTAGATTTAGAATATGAATTTTAAAAAATTAACAATTTAATCGCACGTAACGATTACGTAAAAAAAAGTTGAAAATGGATATCGTATTTAAAAAAATTACTACAAATTGTTTTATGAAAACTATGACGATTTGGTAAGTTAAATATACGAAATTTGTGTATTGGATTTAGAATATGAATTTTGTTTCAAAATCAAATAATTTAATTGCACTTAACGATTACATAGAAAAGGTTGAAAATAGATATCGTATTTAAAGAAATTACTGCAAATTGTTTTATAAAAACTATGATGATTTGGTAAATTAAATATATGAAATTTGTGTATTGGAGTTAGAATATGAATTTATTAAACATAATAATAATTTTTGCTTATGGAACACATTTGATTGACTTCAGTTTATAACTCCCTTCCTATAAACTATTTTGTTATTCGTATATTGTTTCGTTTGAATGAAATTATGTTGTCAGTATTTGGTTTAAATCAACTGTTAAATATATGCAATTTGTGTATTGCATTTAGAATATCAATTAAAAAACAAAAATATAATTTATTCGCACTTAATGACCCAATGTTAAAAAAGATTAAAAATGGACGTCGTCTTTGAAGAAATTACTGAAAATTGTTTTATGAAAACTAAGATGATTTGGTAAATTAAATACATATAATTTGTTTATTGGAGTTAGAATACGAATTTAAAAAATAATAATAATTTATTGGCACGAAACGTTTGCATAAAAAACGTTGAAAATAGACATTGTATTTAAGAAAACTAATGTAATTTGTTTTATGAAAATATGACAATTTGGTAAATTTAATATACAAATATTTGTTTATTGGATTTAAAATACAAATTTTTTTAAAAAGTAATAATAAACAATTTTCATAATCCTTTCCCTAAACAAATATTATCACCTTCGTCCAAACACATATCATCATAATGCTACTATTCATAATTTTTCGCTTAAACACATATTATTATAACACTACAATAATAAAACTTTCTCCCAAATACATTTATCAAAATACTAAAATTATTATAATCCTTTTATTCTATAACATTTTTCCTCTCCTAAACGCACCCTAAAACTCTATACAAGGTATAACAGTTATTTTTGTTTAGAATTAAAAGAATAAATACATTAGGATTTAGGGTTTAGTACAGCCATAAGAGTTATATTTTTGTTTGTTTTTTTTTTTTTTTTTCAAATTACAAATTTATTCATAATTATCATTATTTAACCTAAAAAAAATAATTCCAGGCTGGCCCACGTTACCGAGGATCCAAAGGAATCTAATCCTTGTAATTACTCTGGCTAAACTAATTGATATTCCAAAACAAACCAAAAAGAACATTTGGCGGGAACCAACGTTCACTCAAGCTGGGTTATACCTAAACACTGAATAACTCTACTCGGATCCAGTGCAAGTCTTCAATTATCTATTCCGGTTTAGACTAATCCAGCTCCCAAACAAGTTAGAACATTTTCGCGGGAACGAACGGGTTATTTTGGCGGGAGTCCACGTGGCAAGCTGCTAATATCCTTCCATATATTAACCCCTTCAGATTTTCTACCCTAAAATCATCGATTTCCCCTTTACTCTTACAGTCTGTGACAATGTCAGACGCTTCAAACATGATTTCTTCACGATCATCAACTCTACCCTTCAAATCGAAGAAAAATTTGGGCTCCAACTCCACATCAATGCTCAAGAATCCGCAATCTTTAAGCTCCAAGACGCCGGAGAAGCCGGCGGAGCGAAATAGGAAACGGAAGGTTGCACTTTCCATTAAAGAGGTTAAACAAGCTGCTCAGAGCGTCCATGAATCTAATCGTCAGTTGCATCATGATCTGTCCACTAAAGGGAGTAAATTAGTTAGAAGACAGATGGATTCGTGGTCGAATGAAAGTCAATCTAGTAGATCCAAGACTTGTGTTGATAATAAGTCCAATAAATTGCTTGAAAAGTAAGCCTTTTTGTTTTTTCATCTTGATATGTTATTTATCGTTGGCTGGTTTTTTTGATCTACTTTGAATGTTTGGTGAGCAAGTTTTGTTACTTTGGTGTTTTGCAGATTTGAGCTGCTGTGTAAGTTCTTTGATTGCTTGGATTCTGCAATGCGGTTGTTACGATTTAAAGG
>JBBPDI010000029.1:10707758-10726413 GCA_037974545.1 Cucumis variabilis | reverse complement strand
ACTAAGTTCCACTAATTGTTAGTGGAATAATAGGTGTTGAGATTTGACAATTTAATTACATGCATTTTTGCATGTAAGTAAGCTATAAATAGGGGTGTTTTCAAATAGTTGAAAACTTTTGCCATTTTTTAGTAATTTTAGAAATTACTAATTATTTCATCCTAAAATCTCAACAAATATTTAGACCTTCCAATTTCCTTTTATCTCCTTGTTTTTCCAATACCAAATTGGATACCACAATCCGATTCTCTATCCCGAGAATAGTAGGTAAATTCTAGTGGTTGTCTCGGTTTGTGTACGTGAGTAGATTTCAAGGTTTTTGAAAGGCATCAAAGGTAATAATTCTTAATTCCTAATTTGTTTGTTTAGGGTTGCATGTTAACAAGAGGCATTTAGAGTAATTTTTGTTCCTTTTTTCCGCTGCACAAGTCTTTCGTTTCCATCAAATTGTCATCTATGTTTGTGATAGAGAGTATAAATCTTACCTATTTACATGATTGTGACAAAATGTATTTTGGTTTTGGTGACTTTATTACATAAATGGTTCCAATGTAGACAATCATAGTTTGATTGGTGGTTTATTCCACAACTTTAATTTTTACATATGGTATAAGAATTAAGCTAGTTTATTTCTATGCCATATTTGATGATGATATTCCATATGTATATTTGATGAGCATATACTATAATATTCTGTATAGTTTGACAAATTTATGTTGTAGTAATGAATGCTATTGTGCCGAATTAGTCTATGCATTCTTGAATGGAAATAATGTATGACATGAATCATGCATAAGATTAGAAGTAGAAAATTAATTTGTTAATATTGAGATGCAATTGTGATCTACTTGAGTATGTCTATTGGCATGCTAGCATAAGTATAAATGTATGTAATATTTATCCAAGTTATGCATGATTTATGTCATGAATTGTCACGTAATTTGATTAATAATTTTCATGAAATTGAAAGTATTACTATTACTTGTAATCAAGTTTGGTCATACAACATTATTACTATTACTTGTAATCAAGTTTGGTCTTACAACATTATTTACATAATACTAAAGTTTGCTAGTAGTATAAAACATTATTTATGAAGCTTTAGGATCTTATGGAAGTTTAAAATAGTCTAAACTATAAAATATACAATAGTTTATAAGGCATGAGGGCTTATACCTAAGTAGTCTCTAACAAGTGGTATAAAGAGTCGTGTCCTTAGTTTAGCCTTGTTGATATAATCCTTAGGTCGAACAAAGGTGTAGTAGAACCTTAAAAATAGTCATGGTATTATCAATGGTTGAGCTCTATTGAATAGGCAATGTGCTCTAGAGGAGTTAATCTAGATAAGAGTTAAATGGATGGATGTCTATTTTAGGAGAGGTTCAGTTAGAATTTTGTTCGATGGGAGGACCATTGAGAATGCGATCAAAATTCCACATTAAATAAGGAAACTGGTAATAAGTACATAAGTGCAGCTTTAGACTTATGAAAAATATTTTGAATCAAACATGGAATTTAGAATGTTTTTATTCTTGTTTTCATATGACTAAATTAGCTATTATAGAGTCTTAAAAGCTTCTGTAGTTGTATGTGATCTTCTAATACATCAAGTGTATGTAAAGACGAGATTCCTCAATGGTAACTTGGAATAGTCAAATTTCTTTATGGTCTTTAACTAGTTCCTGAAAGTTTGATGAGGAAATATTTTAACACAACACTTTAGTAAACAATATCTCAAGTAGTGAATTATTGATATATGTGTTTACTAAAAGTTGTTTGAAGTTTATTGTGTGATTATATGTTTGTATGTTGAGGTGAAAAATCTATGTGATACAAACATAAATGTTATTAATGCTATAAAGTTATCACATTTTGAAGTGAAAGATTTATATGAGACTAAAGTGATAGGCTTAGTGTTATTGAGAATGTTTTGATTTATGTCAATCACACATTGGATACTGTTAAAAAGATTTAATAGCTTGATGGTGCTCTTATGATGCTAGTAATGAGCCTTAAACAAAATTAAATGAAATAGTGTTTCTCAATCTGAATATGCAAAGATTATAGGAAGTATTACGTTTTTTATAATATGTACAAGCCAAGTTATTGCTTATGTTGTGAGAAGATTGAGTATATATATACACACACAATCTTGATTAAAATTAGTTTATTGCTCTTCGTCATTTATTAAGAGATCTTAAGGTTACAATAGATTTTTGTTTGCATTGTAATAATTTTCTACCATACTAGAGAGAGTGTATGCAAATAGGGTAACTTGGAATGATGAAGTAAGCTTTACTAGTGGATATGTGTTCTTAATAAAAAAAAAAAAGTGTACTATTGTATGAGGACATTAGTTTGAATGACATAGAAGCTTAATGGGAGATGTGACATTGTAGGGGCCTCTATACCAGTATATCTTTATTGAGACTTATAAATTATTATAGGTATTGTCAAGAATAGTGTGTTATGGCAAAAGAAGGTATATTCGCATGAAACATACAACTTTGAAAAAATATTTAAATGAAAAAAATTTCTTTTTGTAGTATGTGAAGTCCAAGAGAAATTTTGCAAATCATCTCACTAAAGGCCTAACAAGGAGAATAATTCTAGGATTTTCAGGTCCATAGTCCTTCCTTTGGGTGGTCTATTGGGATAGACTTGATGGTCCATAGCCCTTTTCTAGGCAGACTATTGCAATAGATTTGGTAGTTCATAGTCGTTTTTTGGATGGTCTACTGAGGTAGACTTTATGGTCCATTGCCATGTGTGGGTAATCTTTAATGGATTTGATGGATGAAATTAAAACCTTTGAAAATTCCATAGCCCTTCTTTGAGTTAGTTTTGGTATAAACTTGATGGAGAACTGCAAAATCTTCACAACTCGATTTTGAGTAGTTTGTCTTTGACAAACTTGATGAAGTTGATCTTGATATGGACTAGATGTGAAGTCTTCATAGCTCAGTTTTAAGTGGTCTATTGTGATAGACTTGATCAAGCAATAAACATGATTGTGAAGGTGTGACCACCTTCTATGAAAAAGTTTAAGGATTTTTTTCTAGAGCTTTCACGTTGAATCGAGGTTCTATGTGCATGACCTTAAATAGCACAATTTTGAGTGGTCTATTATGATAGACTTTATTACGGAATCAATGAAAATTTAAAAAGTAAAACGTGTTATGGGGGTCTCAACCGTTATTATCGAAATTTCAAAAGGTAACCTACTTTCGATAATTGGATTGTTACCCCCACCTCACTATGCATCAATTCAAATCGAAAGATATTGATGTTTAGGTTTATACTACTTCTTTCCTTGCTTAGAGAAAATCCATTATTACTATTTTAACTAGAATGCAATGGTAGTCATTTGTGGGGGATTGTTAGGAATGACTGTTATTGTACTGTTATATAAATGAAGTTTCAATTGGAATTTAATTTTAATAATAAATTAATTCTAATAATTATCCTAAATATATATATATATATATATTCTAAAGAAATATGTTTTGGGGGTTCAGTTCTTCTTGTAAAATAATCCTAGTTTCTTTCACTGAGCAATGTTTCCTTTTGATTTCACTCCTAACTCCTGCGAGTGCTCGCTTGAGTTGGAAAAGTTATGAAGTTATGTTAACCTTGGGGAGTAAAACCAGCATAAGCGATTTAACACCAAGGTCATGCCAAATTTTACTTTCAAGATAATGTCGACACGACACAACTAGTATCGACATTTGATCCAACAGAAAGTGACTAGTATGATGTGTAGAAGGAGAGAAGGATGTGTCATTAAAGTAGCATGCAAGGACTCCTATAAAAGAAAATTTTGGATGATTGGTGTTCACAATCCACTCATGCCAATTAGATAATTCCACTTGAAAAATCCTCTAAATTGAGTCTAGTGTCAAGAAAAGGATTGTCAAGTAGAGAGGACATGAGGAAGGGAGGCGTTGGAGATTAGAAAGCCACAAAGGTCAGTTTCGAAGAGAAACTAGGCATATTTGAGGTAAGATAGTTATGACATTTCTTAACAAGTTTTTAGAAGGAAGTTTTGTAAAACCAACGTTTTGAATAGAAGAATGTTTGAGGGAGGCATTTTGAAGATTAAGTGTTTTGATGCTCCACATTGAAGCTACGTAACACGATGAAGGAAGTTGCGTTCAAAAGGAAGTAGGCGTTTTGATGTTATAAGGTGAGAGGAAGGTAGGCGAGGAGAGCTAGGAAAATTCAAAAAACTTTCCTAATTGAGATTAGACAGCTTGTGGCATTTAAGAATTAAGCTAAACATGGTCTGAAAAACTAATAAACTTACACGTGTAACACTTCAAGTAGAAGCTGGTGAATTAAGGAAGCTTAAGGAGTGACTAATCCAATTTAGGACTACTATAAATAGAAACGTAAGTTCTGAAGAGAAGGATGTTAATTTAAGATTTTACTAAGAGAAATTACCAAGTGTGGACATGCTGAGGAAGTTCCTAGGTGAGAAGAAAGGTTCTGGTGTTAAGCATTCAGAGACATAAGGGAACTTAGAGGTTTGTGAGTGAGTTTTTTTAAAAAAATGAGCAGAGAGCTTTCTAAAGTCTCATGATGTCTTAGTAATATTGTAATACATGTTAATATTTATGGGAAAGAATAATTTTTAAAGAAAGCTTTTAATTATGTTTTCAAGTTTAAGTTCATGTTTGATGATTGTATGTTATATATGCGAGTAAACCATTAGCTTTATTTCTATCAATGAGCTAGCTATTATGTGCACATAATGAGTCAAGGCAACCATGTGGTCTTCGAACACATGGCGGTATGGAGTTGACCAATGCGTTTGAGTTAACAGCTTGAGCAATGTGAAGTGAACTAGGAAATTCTCTAGAGGATGCTGATGATGATGCAGTCATCACACTAGTCTATATGTGGGAATGATTCATGTTCTTGGTGAAAAGAATAAGAAAGGCTAATATATGATTTATGTTTTGAATGAGGCGTTGTGAGTTTTTCTATGAAAATGAATTTACATGATTCTATTGTATTCCCCAAAAGGTTTTCCAAAACCCCACTCACTAAGGCGAGCTGCTACTCGCTGAGGCATTAGCCAAACATTCTAAATTTAAGCTTGAAGAAGCTGTGCTAGGCATTGAAGACTTGAAGTATTTGTTTTAAGTCTTTATTGTAAAAGGAAGCATGTAATATGTTTCACACCTCCTCTCGAATCACCTACTATCGACCCATGAGATAGCGTGAAGTCAACTGATACCACCCTTTACCTTGATGATACCTACTAACCATACTCCTTTAATCTTTTAAAATGCAGCGGACACATAAATCTCCTTCTAATATTAAGGAAAATCAAGTACAACCCAACTCATTACAACATTAAATTGTACATAATGCTACTTATAAAGGTTTGACTCATCTAGATTTCTATACAATTCTCTATGCAACCTCCATTTAACTACAACAATTTGTAATTTCTTTTAAGAGACTAGTCAGCATGACAACAACAAGCTCAGCTCAGGGAAACATGATCCTTTCTTAGAAAGTGAGAAAACATTTTGAAAGAATGAGCTTAAAATGCTCAGTGAGTGATATTTTCAAAACATATTTCCAAATAGTTATGCTCGATGTTTTTCATAAGATTCTTTAAGTATCCATAACATTTAAGAAGATTATACTAGTCTCCTACTATGCATTCATAATGTAGGTCAGATATCACTGAACCATTTTTTTTCCCATAGGCAACAAGCCTTCACTAATGTAATCAAATTAGGCCCTTCTATAAAGTTTTCACACCAGTAATCGAATTGGGAACCATATGTGCACATTCAAAGGTAGCTGTATAATACTGGCATAAATCCACGAAAACATTTAAATAAAATTATACCTTAGCTTGGAAACCATAAGCATTTAAGAAAGCTTTTAAATGTAATCAAACTTGTAAATTTCCTTAGAAATCATTTAGAATAAAGTACGAACAAACCAATACTTGTATGCTTCAAATCATGGTATCAAATAACAATTTAAAACTATTTTTACTCACTCACATGACAATTCCTTCTTTAGCTCGAAATTTTTTACCAAATTTCACTTTTTCTGAAAATAGGGTTTTTATAATCCAATTAATCCCTAATAACAAGAATATACCAAAACTTCAACCAAAAGTGGCAAATACACCCCAAAATATCCAAAATGACTGGTTGACGCACAATGGTTGTCGACAAGGGGGCTGCGCGCGCTGATGGAAAGCATGGAGGGGTTGCATGCATGCATGGGCTTGCTTAAGTGCCACGAGCGCATGGCTGTGTCTATGGTGTTGTGCATGCCTGATGCTTCACATGGATGGTTGCACGCTTAGTGGCTGTGCGCCTGTTGCTTGGCCTCCCTATGTCATGTCTAGAAACTTTGTTTTCAGCTAAAATCTTTCCTTCAACTTTCAAGGCTAATATCTCAAAATCCAGAACCCAAATGACAAAATTCGTTTTACAAAGTTAGTTAGAATTATACCTCAAAGTTTCAGATCCAAATTCCAAACGTTGTGTTCTCAACTCAAACTCGAACTTGCTTTGCTCCAATTTATCCAGAAGCCAAAGACTATAATCTAGACTCAATTATTGAGGTTTAGAAAGTGAAACAAGAAAATGACACGAATAAAGGTGTTGCTCTTCTCCTTCAAAGCATCCCTATTTATAGAAAGGTTGCATGACTTGGAAATGACACCTATCACCTACTTTATGCATGCGTGCCCACGTCTTGACACCCTTCCATAGTCTACCCTAGATTTGTTTTACATTATTTGCATGTTATGTCCTACTTACTAACAACAATGAATCCTTTCATTCCATGCCTTGTCCATTACCTTTTGTCTTTGTCCTAGCCCGTTTCTTTGACTTCCCATGTCTTGCCCATTTTTCTTATCTTTTAGCCATTTTCTTGGCCTTTAAGTTTCCATGGCACTCGAACCATGGCATTCCTACAATTACGTACTTCCTATGATCTTTGAAAAATATTGTTTAAATGCCCTTTTTAACCAAGTCTTGAAGTAAAATTCCTTTTTAACCCAAGATCACTAAACTTGTCTTTCATTAAGCCATAATTACTTAAGATCTCGGTATAAATTCCACTTTCACCAAGGTACATCCTTAAGCTCCTTAGAAATTTTGAAATTTAAAGAATACTGAAAATTCTCTAAAGACTCGAGAATCGGGGTTTACAATTCCATCCCCCTTAAGAAATTTCATCCTCAAAACTTAATGAGACGTTCCTTACCCAAACTTCGCTCTTAACTTAGAAATCTTATAATGACAACACATAACTTTTATTATTCAGAACAAGAAGATAATGTACTCATAACTTTACAACAACAACTTACTTGAGCAATACTTAGTTACTCCATCACTCCTTTTGCTTTATATCACTGAGTTTTCCTCTAATTGATGAAAAAAAATTTGTTTGGTTACCTGCTTCTGACTCATCTTGTGAATTCCTTTGCGCCTTCAGCCACAGTTGAGGACATTCCCTTTTAAAATGCCTAAGTTGTTTGCACTGATAATAAACATATGTTTCTATTTAGACATTGATCCTTGTGGAATTTTCCATAGTTACGACAAAAGGATCTTTTACCCATCCTAGGCACTGATTTATTTTCTAACTTCTTAACTATTGAAATAGATCTAATTGATTGATTAAAACTCCCTTGTCATTGCTTTGTGTAAACACTTCATATACTCTCATTCCTTAATTGTTGTCTTCTAAAAGGAACAACTTCTCTTTTTTCTTTTCTTTCATTCTAAGGTAATGTCTTTGTTTCTTTTCTTTCTTTCTAAGGTAATGTGTTGAGAAAAAATTTCTTTCCAAACATCTTTTGAAACACATCTCAGTCATGTCTTTCTTCCTTAGACAATCTTTCCTTAATTCTGTTACACTTGTTGATCTGCAGGGCACTTGATAATCCTGAAGGATTCTATCAATCCACCAACCCATTCATTTACTTCATCTAGAAATAGTTGATCCTCTAAACACCTTACCTCTTAAGCCTTTTAATTCTTAGGATGTAAACCTATTTCTTGGATCCATAGAGTACAAGTGACATAAATTTCAAATCTTATAAACTGAGTTTTTATCCTTTAGAAAATAAAATCTACTTACAGGGTTTATTGTAAGATCATGTTCCTTCTATCGCTTATATATGTCGCCTGCTAGTCCACATATGCCTCATTACTAATGATTTGTCTTTATATTCCAACAACTACTTCTTTCTAGTTTTCCTGGAGCATTAGGGTCTTAAAGCCCAACTTGTAACAAACTATTAAGGAATAAAACTTAGACTTTTGTTCCCAAAAGACCAAACTTGCAATGATACCCAATTGGTATCAAACTATCCAAACTCAACTTACACCTTTACTATTTTGATCTTTAAGAACTAACTTTTGCTCTAAGACCATCACCCCCCCTTCTAGATCATCTACTCTCAACCCATGAAAGAGCGTAAAGTCAATCGATACCACATCTTACCTTGATGATACCTGTTGGTCGTACTCCTTTAATCTTTTAAAATGCAGAGGAAACATACATCTCCTTCTAATATTAAGGAAAATCAAGTGCACAACAACTCATTATAACATTAAATTATACATAATGTTACTAATAAAGGTTTGATTCATCTAGATTTTTATACAATTCTCTATGCAACATCCAATTAACTACAACAATTTGTAATTTCTTCTAAAAGACTGGTCGGCATGGTAGCAACAAGCTCAGGGCAACATGATCTTTTCTTGGAAAGTGAGAAAACATTTTGAAAGAATGAGCTTAAAATGTCCAGTGAGTGATATTTTCAAAACATAATTTCCAAATAGTTATGCTCGATGTTTTTGATGCAAACATAAGAGTCATTTAAATATAGTACAGTAAATCCTTTAGAAACTTTTCATAAGATTCTTTAAACATCTCTAACATTTAAGAAGATTATATCAGACTCCTACTATACAATCATAATGTAGGTCAGATATCACAAAACCATTTTTTTCCTATAGACAACAAGCTTTCACTGATGTAATCGCATTAAGCCCCTCTATTGAGCCTTCACACCAGTAATCGGATTGAGAACTAGATGTGCACATTTAGAGGTAGTTGTATACTAATCCATGAAAACATTTAAATAAGCTTTTACCTTAACTTGAAAACTATAAGCATTTAAGAAAGCCTTTAAATGCAATCAAACTTGTAAATTTTCTTAGAAATCATTTAAAATAAAGTACGCGCAAATAACAATTTAAACCATTTTTACTCACTCACATGACAATTTCTTCCTTAGCTCAGAAAATTTCACCAAATTTTACTTTTCTAAAAAATAGGGTACTCCAATTAATTCCTAATAAAAAGAAAATACAAAAACATCAAGTAAAAGTGGCAAAAACACCCAAAAATGTCCAAAATGGCCTAAAGTGGTTGGTTGGCACACATGGGCTTTCGACAGAGGGGCTGTGCGCCTTGATGGGCAACATGGAGAGGTCGTACGCACATGGGCTTGTCTAGTTGCCACATGCGCATGGCTACATGTATCATCCTGCACACGCCTGATGTCGCACGTGCATGGTCACATGCCTTGTAGTAGGGCGCATGGTCGTGCGCTTGTCACTTAGCCTCTTTGTGTCATGCTCGAAAACTTTGTTCTTAGCCAGATTCCTTACTTCAACTTTGGAGGCTAATATCTCAAAATCCAGAACCCAAATGATAAAACTTCCTTCTTCAAAGTTATTTGGAATGGTCTTAAGTATCTTACTCCAAAGGTTCAGATCCAAATTTCAAATGTTGTTCTTTATAGCTCTCAATAAGTGAACCTTGTTATGATTGGTCGAAAAACCAACCTTTCTCCCTTTCTTCAACTCAAACTCGAACTTTTTTGCACCAATTTTTCCTGCAACTGAAGACTACAGACTAGACTCAATTGATGAGGTTTAACAAGTGGAAACAAGGAAATAGCAAGAGTAGATGCAATACCAAGGTACATCCTTAAGCTCTATAGAAATTTAGAAATTTAAAGAATACTGAAAATTCTCTAAGGACTCGATAATCAGGGTTTACAATATGTATTGGAACGCATCTTGATTAAGTAATAAAAGGAGTTTGTCATTATCTTGCATTGTGAATTTTCTTATCGCTTAGTAGTTGATAAAGGGTTTTAGTGTAATTAGGCGATAAAGCTAAGGTTCAAGGCTAAGAGTGAGCATTCTGACCTTTCATGAAAGAGACGCCAGGGTTGCTCAGATCGTGTTGTGGGTCAGGGAGTGACAACTTGGTATCACAGCAATACGTTCCTTGGGAATGAAAAAGTGCAATTTAGTACGATTATTCTTTTAAAAAAGTTGAAGTAAAGACTTAAGTTGTCTTTGTAGGAAGTTTTGAAAAGACATCATGCCAAGAAGAAGATGAGGGTGAGCTAAGAGTAGATTGCATACCTCAACTGAGCTCATTATGGACTTAGAAGCTCAATCAATTAATCCAGATGGTAGAATAAAAAGATAAGAAATTGTCTGATAGAGTTGTACAAAGATTAATAGAGAGTTTATCGCATGAACTAGAGAAAAAGTTTGGAATAGAGAAGCTCAAAGCATTAGGAGCCCAAGAATTTACGAAAACGGTGGAACCAAAACAGGCAAAGAAATGGATAAAAATGTTGAAGAAGTGTTTAAGAGTTTTACGATGTCTGAAAAAGAAGAAAGTAGTTGGCAGTGTTCTTACTACAACAAGAAGTAGAAGATTAGTGGGAGTTGGAAGAAAATAGGCGAGGAAGAGTAAGCTGGAAAGAGTTTAAGGAAATTTAAAATGGAAAGTATTTCTCGGAGACTTAAAGAGTAGAGACGAGATAAATTTCTATATTTGGAGGAAGGCAAGCTCTCGATTGCAGAATACGAGAAGAAGTTAACACAATTAGCCAAGTATGCGATGGTATTGGTAGCAATGATAATATGTATAAATACCCGTTATTATAGATCCTTTTATTAGAATAATGAGGTCAAAATGCATAAGAAGATAATAAGAACGTGTAACTTGTGTTGTAAATGCATAAGTATTTGGAAATACACTTTACATAAGTATTATGCTTGTTTTACACGATTTTAATGTCTGAACACAGGATAATGAACGAAGAAAGAAACTAGTAAACCGCAGAAAATATCTCACGCAAGAACTACATGATAAAGAACTCATCTGGTGATTAACATTTCCAAGCGAGGAACAACGTTATCAGGCAAGGAAGGGTCACTAGAAGACAAAGAGTGGTAGTTGGAGCTGATGTGATGTGCAATAGACACTTTTCGGTGAATGGCGCTGACAAGTTTAAAAGAATAGAAGCTTTTCCTCCAAAATATTGTATATATAAAGTCATCTCCTTCAACCTAGAATGGAGGCCTTAATAGGTCAAAACCCTAGAGAGTGGCTGAAATGAATAACCTTTTTGATATCTGTAAATGTTTTTTTTCTTCTTCTCTAATCATTGTAAAAGCTAGGGCTTGACTCTTGAGTAGGAATGAATCCATACTCTTATTGTCCCCTAACTTGTAATATCTATCCATTTTATTTTCCCTCCATGTTTATACTTCTTTGTAATATATGTTGTTCATATTGTACAATGGTCTAAGGCCTACATTCTTTATATATATTACTTGTTTATACCTTTTCAATTCATCATTTGTTTACTTTTCACTTATCAACGTGTTATTAGTAATTTAAGTCAGTGATAGTTCTTGATAAGAAGTTTAGCTTATAATCCTTATCGCATTAGTTGTGCCATGTTCATCGCCTGATCAGTGTCAATCACCAACTACCTGAGAGGGTAAGTGGCAAGGATGAGGGTAATGCGTGCAAGGAGGAGTTTGGCGATAAACTCCACCTTTGTGAGGTAACTTCCAGCATTTGTTCCAAAAGGTGAACAAGTGTGAACATTAGGCTCTGAGAGTTGTCCTTCTTAATCACGAAGTTCTATAAGTTTTATAAGTGAATTCTTTTAGATATATCTCGTCTAATTAAACTTAGTCGTGTAGATCCTGAAATAAGACTATGTGTGGCATTTATGACTCAAAGAGGAGTACGCCTTAATCATAAGTTGGTTGAGTAAGTTATATCGCATCAAAACTCTCACATTGCTTAATCGTCTAATGGTGCGTAGACCTTCCTTCACTCGTTCTCGCATACAAGTTAGTTCGCATACTATTCCATCTCGCATCCATTTTTCTTATATATTCTCTAGACGTACATAAGTAGTTTTAATCCTGGTTCTGATTCTTTTATACACTAGTTAATTAACTCTTATATTGGTAACTAATGAGCAATTCTCTAAAACTAATGTCTATAAACAATTCCCAGTGTTCGACCCTAGATCATCCAGATAAACCCACTGTTTTGTTTGCAATTTAACAACAGTAGGAAAACTTGTAGTCAATGAGGACTTAAGTATTACACGAAGAAGAGGTAAATAGTGAGCATTTTGCATGCTATGATTATGACTAGTGACTTCTTGCCTAGAATTAATCGCACAACACAAAAAGACATGGTGAGCACATCACACGTTATGACCCTACTTAGTGAAGTATTGTATTTGTGCTACACACACACAAAATTATAAAGTCCAAACCAATAAGTAAGCATTAGAAAAATAAAGATGTAGGTCAGTCTCCCCTTGGATGACCATCATGATTAGTGGAGAAGAAGAAATGAAAAGTGTTGAAAAGTTTAGTAAGCGAGCTAAGTGCACTTTTAGCCAAGGATCGTGTTGAACAGACGATAAAAAATCAAAGTGCACAAAATCTGGTAAAAGACACACGGGGATCTGTAGACAATGTGTTAAGTGTGGAAAAATTGAACACTATCAAAAGGAATGCAAATAAAAAACTGAAGTCTTATCACATGAAAATAGAAGAAAACAAATAAAAAGTAGACGATTTGATTACTATGCGAAAGGCTTAATGCAAAAGAATTTCATTCTTGTTTTACTGCATTTCAGTGCTTGTATCGTAGGATTCTAGGAAAAGAAGAGTGAATCTCTGCGATTAGTGTCACACCCTACCCGAGCACTTACTTGCTTGTCCTAAGACATGGTGTGATGTCAGCCGAAGTCATTCGCCTCCAAAACAACCTCAACTGACACATGACATAAACAGTTGTAAAACTATTAAACAGCAAAAGTCTTTCATGAAAAATAAACATTTAAATTATACTTTGAAATCCGTAGTGTAAACCATAAGAAATATTTTAAAACATATCATGGAAAATGGACAACCATGAAGTTATAATTATTTGAACAAACACAATACTACTTTAAATAAAGCAATGTCCTAGCATAATGAAAACTAAGTTGATCTGAGAGCAGTATGTTCAACAGGTAGAGATGCACAATCTTTACCTAGAAAGAGGGAAAACATTTTTGAAAGGGTAAGTTGAAAGACTTAATGAGTAACGGTTTATAAAACAGGTTTTCATAAGCATTTTAGTGTAAAATAGAAGCTTAAATACATTTATTAGTAAACAGTCATAACATGAAACTTGAAACATCTACATAACTTTTCGAAGACAGTCCTCCATAGCCATGGAAAGTATTTACTCCTTCATTCGAAGACGGAACAGTCGATGGGTAGCTAAGCCTCCTCCTTTAAGGCATAAAAATATACCCCTCCTGATGGCCCATAAACTATAGGCTTATCAACCCTCCCATCATTACAGAGTTAACCACATGTATACAATAGGTCTCATAAAATATTTGGGCATGCATAAAAACATTTGAAAACATGAAATATTTCCTTGAAATCATGAAATCATAATGTAGCTTGGAAATATCATTTCCGTAAACATTTATCAATAGCATAACTTTTATAAGAACTTCAGATCATGTTTAGCTAATCATTTTACGAGTTATTGCTTGGAAAGCTTGAAAACATGTTTAATAAATACTTTAGAAATCATGGTGATACTCACAATACTGGTACAAATCCTTGGCCAGAAATTCCTTCTAATTTGCCTTGTCCTGAAATATTCATATTTTATCCTTAATAAATCCCTTGAATATCAAAATATCTAAAATTTTCCTTAAAATTCCCTAAAATATCAAGACAGCTTAAAACAGCCTAACGGTGTCCATTGACATGGTGAATGGGGCTGGTCACGTGCACATGACCTAAGGCTTGCTATGTGCTAACCTCACTGAGGTGGAGCACACACCGTGTGCTAACCTTGCAATGAGGTTGTCACGCACGTCCTTGTCACCTAACTCGTGAATCCATTACGTGCTTTGAGAGCATTAGTGTTCCCCAGACATCGTGCACGCCGCACTAACCTCTTAAGACACGATCATGTTGCAGCCTAAGCGCATGTCTTGTCGCTCGGCAATGTCATGACCTTGTCATGTGCGTGCAACCTGACCCAAAATAGCCTCTAAAACCAAAACGCACGCTCATCTCACTTAACCATCCAAGCCACTCTGCCACTACCTAGACACTGTTTTAATTCCAGAATAATGGTCCAACTTTGAAGAAACTTAATATTCATAACTTTTTTAATAAAACTTCCTTCTACAAAGTTGCTCTAAATTGGCTTAAATTTTTTTACCTTAAAAGTTTAAAATAAAATTCCAAGTAATGAGTCTTGTAGCCTTTTGGAAGTGCACCTTGCCCAGATTCACTCGAGAAATGACCTTCTCGCCTTCTCTTGATAAAATCGTAAACCTCCTTAAATCCAAAAAATACACCAATCCTCTCTTACAAACTAGACTCAATTTATGAACTTTTAACACTAATTTGAGTAATTTTGCACGAGTGAGTAGTAAGAAATTCAATATTGAAGTTAACCTGTTTATAGAGTCCCTTCCATGAGATTAAGATACACTTAATCCTTGATTAGACTCACCTTTTAAGCGTGTACTTACACCTAAAAAAATCCTCCACGTCCTCCTTTGCCATAAAATATATGATGACATGGCTAAGACACCTAGATTTACTTTTAATTGAAAGCCCTCATCATGCCACATGGATGCCTTAAACGCATGGCTAACTTCCATGGTCTTGCAGCAAAGCCCTTGGTCGCTTAGTCTCTCATCACGTGCCACCTTCCTTCCTTACCTAGAACTCTTCCTCGGGTGTACAAGCCTTCCTAGGCCATACTAACCTTCAATTATCCTCGCCCATCCATTGCCTAAACGCCTAGATAACCTCTTATGATGTTATCTCGCCTAGTCTTTAGACGTTATTTCCATGCTTTGGCCGCCCACTCTATGTCAAGTGCCTAGCCTTAGAGGTTCTCAAGCCTCTTCTTGCCGCCTATCCTAACCTCAAAAAGCCTAACACCATACTTTTGACACTTATATCCAATTTTTTCCAACTTTTCTCTTATTCTCAATTTCAAAACCTAAATTCCAAGTATATTGTCTTTTTTAGCTTCTTTTCCCATAAATCATTTTCTCTTAACCTTTACTAAGCTTAACAAGTTCCAAAGGTTCAAGAAATTTTTGGTATCACAATCGACGATTGAGACTTTGAACGCAAAAACTCCAATTCTAGTTCTAGCCCCAAGAATGGCTCTCCAAGTAATGTTTATGATTCCTTTGTTATCTCTTTAACTAATAGTACTTCTTCCTTGCAGAACAATGATGTACAGAAAAACAAGGAAATAAAGGGTACAGGTAAAATGCTGAACGCGGTGAGGGATCCAACTAGGCGTCAAACTCCAATTCTAGATTGCCTCCTCCTCCTTTCCATAGTCGCCTTAAGAAGAAAGGCAACAAAAAACAATTTCAGAAGTTTTTAGATGTCATGAAACAACTTCACATCAACATCCCCTTTGTTGATGCATTAGAGCAGAGCCTTCATATGTGAAATTCTTGAAAGATATTCTTGCGAAGAAATAAAGGATGAATGAATATGAGACAGTAGTTATAATGTAGGTACCAAGATGTGTCTTCAAGAATGGGTTACTAGAGAAGATGACAGACCCTAGAAGCTTCCGTGTGCCATGCTCAATAGGCGGCGTGGATCTTGGTTGCGCATTGTGTGACTTGGGAGCAAGTATCAACTTGATGCACCTCTCTATCTTTAAGAAATTAGGGATATGGGAGGCTCAACCTATAAAAATAGCACTCCAATTTGTTGATAAATCCATTGTACATCCGAAGGGCAAGGTCGAAGATGTATTGGTTAAGGCGGAAAATTTTTTATTCCTTGCAGACTTCGTCATTCTAGATTATGAAGCTCATCAAAAGGTTCCAATTATTTTTAGGTGGCCATTTCTTTCAAGGTCATGCCCTCATAGATGTCCACCAAGGGGAACTGACTATGCGGATGAATGACCAAGAAGTAACCTTCAACGTTGTCAATAAAGTTTAATTTTTAATTTAGGCATTCAACTTGTTAACGAACCTTACTTAAGAAAGATTTCTATAGTTTATTAGGCGAACAAGCTTTACCCCAAACCTCTTTTGTAAGATTTTTCTGCGAATAGTCTTACCATTCATTTTTAGCATGAAGACATCACTAACCTCTAAATTTAGGGGTGTGCGAGGTTCGTGCTAAAGCTTTTGAAATTTTTTGAAAATCCTCTTAAGGCATTTTAGCAAAAGTTAAGACTAAGCCAAAAAGTAAAAATTTAAAATGTTTTGTATTCATTGATTCAATCAAAATAACAACTTTTATGCTACCTCCTCTCACAAAAGTAAGAAGCATAACTTCAGAAGTTAAAAATTAGAGAGTTAATAAAAGTTATAGTTGAGGTGAGGAATGGACTCATAGAGTACCTATGATTTTCCACTCAATGCCAAATTGCAAGTATATAATGAAATAAAAAGCATTCTTTCATCGAATAAAAAGATTCAAAACTATAAGAAATTGTAGCCATTTTTATTTTGAAAATAAGATTTCTTGTAGGGAATGAACAAGAATATTTTGAGTACTAAGATTTCTTGTAGAGAATGTTTTGAACTTAGAAATGTCTTCATAGCAAGAAGTATGCGATGAGAGTAAACCCTGAATAATGAATAAAACTTGATCGTGTTTTGAGAAGTTTAGAAACACAAGGAGGAAGGTGAGTTATTGAAGAGGATTTGTGCTTGGGGACAAGCATGATACGGAGTGATGCTTGAGGACAAGCATTCTTCTAAATCTGGGAGTGTGATAACGTGTATTTCTACACGTTATTACAGCCTCTTATATAGAATATCGAGGCCAAAACGCATAAGAAGAATGTTAAAATGCAAAATTTATGTTATAAATTAATAAGTATTCAGAAATACACTTTACATAAGTGTTATACCTGATTTACACGATTTTCAGTGTCTAAACATAGTTCTATAAACAAAAGAAGTTAGCAAACCATGGAGTCTCTCGCGAGAAGAATAGACAAGAAGACCTAATTATAACGCGAGAAGCAGTTTGGTAGACAACAAGAATGGTAGTAAGAGATGATGTGACATGCCACAGATAGCTTTCGACGTACAAACATGTTTAGAAGAATAGAAGTTTCCCCACCAAAAGCTACCTAAAAGGTTTCCCTTTTCACCAAGGAACATACGCTTGATGAGCCATTTTCATCGATCGAAATAAGCCAAACTCAAGAGAGAGAGAGGCAGAAAGGAGTAGTCTTTCCACCGTCTGTAGGGATTACGTTCTTCTTCTCTGGCCAGATTGTAACATGAGAGCTTAGAGTTTGAACAAAGAGAAGTTCATCTCCCACTTCCCCTAACTTGTAATCGTTCCATTCTCTTTTCTTTCCACTTTAGTATTTATTTGTAATATGTACTGTTCATATTGTACAATGGTCGAAGGCCTATATTCTTTGTTATATGTTACATATTTATACCTCTTCATTCCATCATTCCTTTACTTTTCATTAGTCAATGTGTTATTTGTAGTTTAGGTTTGTGATAAGTTCTTGATAAGAAGTTTTGCTTATAAGTTTTATCATGTTAGTTGAGCTATTCTAATCGCTTGTCTAGCTTAAGTCACCAATTACCCGATAGGGTAATTAACAAGGGCATGGTTAGCACAAGCAAGGAAGAGTTTTCTCTTTCTTTGCGAGATAACTTTCATCACTTGTATCCTGAAAGGTGAACAAGTGTGGACATTAGGCGCCCAGAGGCTGCTGCCCTTAATTGCGAAGTTCTAAACGTCTTATAAGTGAACTCTTCTAGATATAACTAGCCTAATCACACTTAGTCCCGTGGATCCCGAAAGGTGACCATCTGTGGCGTTTAAAGACTCTAAGAAGAGCACGCCCTAATTATAAGCTGGTTGAGTAAGTTATATCGCATCAAGGCTATCACATTACTTAATCGCATTATAATGCATGGACATTCCTTCACTTTTTCTCACATACAAGTTAGTTTGTACTTCCATCTCACCATCTTATTCCCTCTTTACAGATTCTTTAGGCTTAGATCAATAGTTTAGTTTATTCTTGCATTCTTTATATTTGTTGTTCTTTAATTCTCTTATACTATCTAGATGATAAGTGAATTCTAGAACTAATGTCTTGAATCAATTCCCTGTGATTGATCTTGGATCATCCATGTAAACCTACTATTTCTCTTACACTTGGACAAGCAGTAGGAAAAATTACACTCAACAAAAACTTAGTTATTATGTGATACAAAGAGATATAGTGAGCATCTCGCATGCTGTGAACATGCTCAATG
>JBBPDI010000029.1:10679566-10690851 GCA_037974545.1 Cucumis variabilis | reverse complement strand
AAATTCTGATTGTTATGTGTGGCTAAGGCTCTTGTAATTATTTGGCAGTAAGGCAACCATTTGGTTTTCCAAAATTAAGAATGTTTTCAAAATCAATTTTTTTTTTTTTTTTTTTTTAAAAAAAAAGAAAAGAAAGATCAGTTTTCAAATGTTTGTTTTTAGTTTTGAAAATTGGTTGAATTCAACTAAGTAAACATGGTACGAAACTGAAAGCCGTAGAAAGGGAGCAAAAAACATTGGAGTTAGGGTCGGCCATGGAAGGGAATAAGGCTATAGAGATGACCTTAAGCTTAAAATGAAAAATTGTGTTTAAGTGATTAAATTTTTGAGCAAAACACGTGCTTGGATCTGTCAATGGGTACATACTCTAATTTTATTGCTCTAATAGAGCTTTGATCATTGGAGTATTTAAATAAGATTTCTTTATTGCAAATGCATTTGTATGCAAATTAAAAAATGCTTGCTTTGACATCATCATTATTGTTTTCAACAATAATTAAATTGGGATTTTAGATAAAGAAATAATATTATTCTTTATTAAATTATTATTCTTATTATATACGGTAGAAAGATGTATATGCCAATTGAGTCAGGTTATTTTGGCATTATTGTTATTATTATTATTATTATTATTATTATTATTGGTATGCATGCCTTAGACTAAGGTCATGTTTATGGAGAATGTAACATAATATGGAATGGGTTCTATTTGTCATCGTTTACTAGCATTTGTATTCCTTCTAACAAGTGGGTGTCATTTTGAAAACCTTTAATAAAGTAATGTAATCTAAATGGGAATGAGATTGTATTTGAATTTTGTGTGGGACCAGCACCCTTTTTTGGTAGATTTGTGTGAATCTTCAAAAATTTCCCTCAAACTTTAGCATTTATAGATGTATCGATTGGGGTAAACGGTATCCAATAATGTTCTCTGAAAAAGTAATGGGATAGTCGAGATAACCTTTGGTTATTACTTTAGCAATTAAATAAGGAAATAGCTAGAGTAACAGTAAGATTAAATAAAAAGAAAAAGGTTCATTAATCCAGTTAAGTGAATCTCACCTACGTCTGGAGAGCTTTTGACTCAGATAAGAAATATAATTAAGATTCAAATGACTAAACAATTTAGAAGAGAATCCTTTTAATATAATAAATTTTTTTAATTAAAACAAAAATTAAAAATAATCAGATTTTCCCTAAATTGTGTTCAAATCTATTGAAGATAAATCCAGGCTTTCCGTTAATTCATTGACTCTTAATGAAGTATTTCAATCTTCTTTATATTTCTTATCCACAATTACATGATAAAGATTAATAAGAATTTTAGAAGTTCTTCACAGTAGGAGGCATATTGGGCGCCCTCACCTATGCAACTTTAAGGATAATCTCGTGTGAACAGTTCATAGTTAGCTCAAGATTAAGGTTAAGTTACCTAGGTCATCAAATTAAAAAAAATACTCAATTTTAAAACGTTAACGGTGTTATAATATAAAAGTGACTATTTAATGATCCGGTGTTATGCAAACTCCTTACATATGATGTCCCTACTTTCATATCTCTACATGAACGATTTAGGATCACATCATTTGCACTAAATATAAAGTAGGCCACATCTATAGTGTTACCAGAATAAGGCGTCCAAACTTATTCATATACTATAGATCGTTTCGGTTATGAACTCGAACTTGATCCACATTTATATCCTACATAAAGTTCAAGTCTGCCAGATAGCGGCTCAGAACCTTAGTTTATTAGATTCAAGATTATAGTATTATATTTCACTAATCACATTATTGAATGTAATTTATAAACTATATGGTTTAGGACAAAAGTTCCAACACAACCCAACCCAAAAAATTCGGGTTGGGCCGGGTTGGATTGGCGAGTTGGTTTTTTTTTCTTCATCTCTATAATTTAGGCAATTTTTCATATTGTTTTTTAATATGCAATGTGAACGAATTGTCATTCAAGGTGCAAAACAAGATATATATATATATATTATACAATTTCTATTAAAATGAAAAAAATGTTTACTTTTAGATTTTAGGTTCGTTTATGTACATATGTACATATCTATATTATATATATAATTGGATTGGGTCGGGTTAACCCGACCCCTTACTTGCACAACTCGTCATCTCCACTCAATTTTTTTTTCTCCAATTTTCTAATCCAATCCAACACAAAATTTAACTCAATCCAAACTAACTTATTTTGGATTGGATAGTCTTGGTTGGGTTACCGATTTTTTTGAACTATCCTACATTTCTTCTTCTTCATCCCTCTCAAAATCTCTCTCGCTATACCTCTAACTATCTCTGTCTCTCATCCGTCTCTCACTCTGCGTCACTCGACTAGTCGATTATGACCATACACTGTTATCGTTCGTTGTGATGCCACCTAGCTTCGATCTGCATCATTTGTCTTCACTCCTTTGATTCCCAAACCATTCTACATGCTAATTGCTGCTCGTTGACATTGCTACACGCCGCCTCTATGGGTTTGCCGCCACCAGAATTGGAGTTATTTGAAACTTTATCTTGGGTGGGTTTTCTTGGGGTTCTTCATGATTTTAGGTTGATAAGTTAATATCATGGTAATTGTTGATATGAACATAGTGTTGGGGAGATAAATTTAAAGGTTAAAAAGCATTGAAGTTATTTTTCAACAACTGTCAAGGTTTAAACTGGGTGACACAATGTTGTCCAATTGGTGGATAGTTTGAATTTAGACAATTTAGTCATAAATTGGGTGACACATTCAAGAATGTAAAACTATTTCCATCAATACTTTTGGTAAATAATTAAGATTTTATAGTCAAGGAGGTTTAGATGGATTATTGATGCTGAGAATTTTGTGTTTTAAACTTTAGTACAGTTCAGGTTTGAATATATATAAGGAGTTTGGAAGAAATTTGGGACTTTGTTCACCCTGGAAAAGTTTGGAATAAGCTTATGTTTGTGTTTAGGCAAGTGTATTTTGTAACTGGATTCATGTTTTATGTTTGGTTCAAGATTTTTTTAGAATTAGTTGCTTGGATTGGATTGGAAGTCAAACATAAATGAGGAAAGCTTATCTTTGGATGAGCCAGTGATAGTGAGTGATTTATTTTCAGGTATTTTAATTTATACACACATATTACAAATGAGCACACTTCCTAAAGTGGGATGTTAGGCTCGATTTACACACTTGAGAAGAAGAAGGGGAAAATATATGGTGGAAATATCTTCTTTATTAGATATGAAAACCACTAACACTATACAAGACATCAAAAGGGGAGAACCACATCCTTCACTCTACTATTGAAAACTAGAATGTGGAATGTGTGTTGGACAAACCCCAAACACACTTATGCAGTGACGGAAGATGCTAAATTGTAGGAGTTAGTGGGAGAGTTGTTCTAGTGGGCAAATAACCATCCACTACCCTTAATTGTACGACCATTCACACGTTGCTACTTCCTTCCTAAGGTAGTGAACACTTCCTATATTTTAGCCTCCCACTCCATTTCTCCTTTTACACTCCACTTCTCTAAATTCTAGGAACCATTATCCAACGTGGTATAAAGGTTCTAGGGATTTTCGATCGTGCCTCATCCCTTAATGGCATAGATATAGGGTCACCACCTTGCATGGAAGACCAAATTCTGCCAACTAAGCTCATGGATGCATCACTCCATGTGCATGCTCTAAGGCTTGAAGATGAGCTTGTGTGTAGGGCGTTAGTCCATCGGCTTGGCATGTGCTACCATTTTAGCCAGAGCATGGATCAATTGATCCAATTCTTTATCTTACCAAGACCCAGGGTTTGTTGCTGAATGATAGATTTCAACCAGATCACTAAACCTTTTAGGGATCAAATTTTTCTCATCAAAGGCTCGATAGCAAGCTTGATTTGGTTTATTTGATGAGCCTTTCCTTAACTCAAAATTTCTCCTTTTGGGGCTTCGTGGCCCACCTCATTTATGGTGGTTTTAAAACTATTGATCCTTTCCTGTAGTATTTGGTCCATATGTTGTTCATATGATCCACCACTAAAGAGGTACTCCTTCATATGAATCTCTTCGACGATGAAGAGATCTTGGAGTGTTACCTTTTTTTAATTGTGTGAAACCTCTTCAGTTATGGAAACTCTTGCTATTGCCCTCTCAAACTTGTCATCCATTGAAAAAAAGTGAGATGAGGAGGTAGGTTTTGAGTAAAAGAGCTAGTAACAAAACCTAGACTCTAATACCACTTGTCAAAGAAAGAAAAGCTAAAGTGAGCAAGGATAGGGGCCCTTCGTGTCACCTAGATCAGTCTAGCCTTAAACACTAAACTTGTTAGAGCCTTATTGGTTGAGGGCTTGGGCGCAACAGGCATCCTTCCATTGGATGATGGGGTTTTGAAGCCTACTACATAGCTCCACTTGGCTACCTATCGAGCCTATGAAAGAGGAACATCGAGGTCTATTTGTGGCCATGCAGCCTTCTGTCGTTGTACTCACTATAATTGTCACAAAAAATGAACACACTCCCTAGAGTAGGTTTAGTTTAGCTTAATTGAGGGCCAAGTGAATTTGAAGGCTGGTCAAAATTGCCCTCGATACTGTATGGGCTTGAGAGTCATCGCACGTTACCACACCCTTTATTAGATATGAAACCACTAACACTATATAAGACACTAAAAAGGGAGAACCACACATATGTGTCATGTGTGCACTTTTGAATTTTTCTCCCTACTCGTGAATACTTAAAATTCGAGACCTACAAGGTAGCCTTAGTAGCTTGAAAGTGGGTGCACGCATGCACACTCTGCACCTAGATTTAGACTTATGTTTCTATTGTATGTATGATTGATGATTGAAACTCTTGCACGATTTATTTTATTGAATAATGTTTTAGTGAGGTTTCTGTTTGTTTTTTTTACATGTAATTTCTACAACTTTGATCCATTGAAATAAAAACTATGTTTTAGTTGGAATACATCAACAAGTGTGTTCATAATGAGTTGGATGGAAGCTAAAGGATTTGAGGTAAGTTGAGTTTCTTATTTGGCCAAATTTTGTTTTCTAGTTTGAGTTTCACATATTCTCTCTGTACTCAATTCCCTTAAGCTAGTTACTGGACTACGTTTTTTGTGTGTGGACTTAGTCGTTTCTCATTTGTATAATACAATTACATTATGTCATTAAGTAGGTTCATTGCGCATAAGATGCTCACCATATCTTTTTGTATTGTGTGATTAATCCTACGTGATAAGTCATGGGTCATGATCATGGCATGACAAATACTCACTGTATCCCTCTTCCTCGCATAATAGCTAAGTCCTCGTTGAGTACAAGTTTTTCTACTGTTAGCCCAAGTACAACAAAAAAGCAAGTTTACCTAGGTGATCCAGGGTCGAACATAGGGAATTGATTCAAGACATTAGTTCTAGGGATTACTCTTCATTTAGGCGATGTGAAAGAATTAAAGAATAACAAATGCAAGAAGTGTTAAACTAAACTCAATGGCTAAACTAAGCAGCAAGAGTCCGTAAAGAAGGAATAAGGAAGTGGTATGGTAATGCGAACTAACTTGTATCAGGAAAATGAAAGAAGGAATGTCTATACATTATCATGCGAATAAGTAATGAGATAACCTTGATGCGATATAACTCACTAAACCATACTTATGATAAAGGCTTGCTTCTCTTGAAGTCATTATATACCACACATGGTTGCTTTCAGAGATCCATATGACTAAGTACGAATTGACGAGTTATGTTTAAAAGGGATTACCTATAAGTTGTATAGGATTTTACGATTAAGGTCTGCAACCTCTTGGTGCCCACTGTCCATAATGTTCTCCTTTCAGGATACAAATGTTGGAAATGATCTCGCAACAAAAGACAAAAATCCTCCCTATAGGTGTTAGTTAGATCTTAACTACTTTCCCTCTTGGGTAGTTGGTGACTTACATTGGGTAGGCGATGAGAATAGCTTGACTAACGCGATAAGACTTTTAAGCAACACTTCTTATCAAGAACTTATCATCTACCTAAGCTACAAATAACACATTGACTAGTGAAAAGTAAAGAAATGTTGGATTGAAAAGGTATAAACATGTAATATATACAAAGAATGTAGGTCGTAGGCTAACAAACAATATGCACAGTACATATTACAAAGAATACAAAAAGGAAGACAGGACAATGAAATAGATTACAAGTTAGGGGACAAAGGGAATGACCTTCCTCACTCACAACATGAAATAAATGAAAAAGAAGAATGAACTCTTTACACTTGTGGTTCATCTGAACTCTCTTTCATGATCCGTTCGAACCTTACGCTGGCCCATACATGCTTCTTTTGTGGTCTATTTAGACCCCTCATTTCTTGGTGGGGATGAAGTGCTTTTATAGACACCTTTAGGCGAAAAACTTCTATTCCTCTGAGATTGTCGGCGTTGACTTCAGTCCTATGAAGTCACATCACTCCAATTGTCATTTTTGTCTTCTAGTGAGCCTTCCTCATGTGATGACATGGATCCTCGCCTGAAGATGTTATTTGCCAGGCGAGTTTCCATCGGTTGTTTGTGCATGAGATGTCCTCAGTGATTTGCTCCTTCCTTCTTGTAAACTTATCGCGCGTTTAAACATGAAAACCACGTAAAACAGGCATAATGCGTATGCAAAGTATATTTCTAAATACTTATGTATTTATAACATAGGTCACGCACTTCGATCACCTTCTTATGCATTTTGACTTCATTATTCTAATAAAAAAGGTTATAATAATAGGTATTTATACACGTTATCAATTATATATTTTGGTTGGGTTTTACATAACAAAAAACATTAGTTTACAAGTCTATTGATTCAAGTAAAATTTGAATGCTCAATGAAAATTATGTTTATGTGGTAGATCAAACTAATATCAGGACAATCTAAAGTTGGAATCATTCATAACTCAAAAGATTCATCATTTTAAATTGTGAGTTGCCATATTACTTAATGTTTTAACATTAGTCAAGTGTTGTGGAATTTGTTCGTGAATGGTATTTTTAAGTATTTGGATATAAAAATATATATACACATGTATGAAGTATGATCTATGAATGGTGATTTCTAGTGTTCATTCTATGGTTTGGCTTTATAAAATTGTGATTGAACCTTGATTTTGCTCAATGACTTATATGGTTTTGCTCAATGCTAAAACTGGTAACCAGACCAATTCGGATTACCCAATTCAAATCGTAAGGGTTAGGTTAGGTTAAATCTTTCATTAGGTTGGGTTGGGTTGGGTTAGAAAATTGTAAAAAAAAATGAGTCTGATTATCAAGCTGGATAGGTAAGGGTCGGGTTAACCCAACCCTATTCGAATATATATCCTTATCCTTACTATATTAAAAGTAGCTCAAGGGGATTCTACCCCTTACCAAATTCTAAATTTACAATATCAACTAAATTTAATTAGTTTCTCTATTATGATTATTTAATTAATATAAAAAGATATAATTATCGTTAACCAATTATAATCTTTTCAAATTCCCACATTCATGCATGGCTTATTATTTAGGAAATCAAAAGATTAGAATAGTTATCTCTTTATTTCTATAATTTAATTTTCAAAATTTATAAATATATTTTAATGATAAGATTTTAAAATGCTTTGTAACTTTTATTTTCTACAACTATATAAAGAACTCTCTTTAAACATTTTTATAAACATTTAGATTCTCTCTTCTACTTAGTTTTGTTTTCTTGGTCTTTTTACTCACCATGTTTTGTTTTGTTTCGTTTATATTTATAATACTTATGTGTTCCAATTGCAATAGATATTTGATTTTTTTCTTATAGTTACGTTTGTTTTCTTGATATTTTTATTCACTATAATTTGTCTTGTCTATTACTTCATTTATATTGATATATACTTTTGTGTTGCAATTGCAATAGGTTGATACTTTGGAGTTTAAAGGAAGACTTGAAGAACACATGTATGAGGTACAAAATTGAAACAATATCTATTCAGAAATCCAAGTCTAAGAATTCTATGTTCTTTTTATAGCAATAAGTGCTTTGATTAAGTATTTTGAGTTAAGTGTCGAAAAAGTAACAATCTTATTTTTACCTTCAATTATCATCTTACAATGTTTTAGGTAGGTAATAGTGTCTAACATTTTTATTAAAATGTTTATATAAGTTTATAAGTTGTTTGTGGACATTTATATATGTTTATGGTTAATTCAAAATTTGAGAATGAATGAGTTTGGAAGACTCTTTATCTTAAATTCTTAAAAGAAATTTAAGATAATGGTTACAAATATTTAAATTTTGAAAAATATTGTTTATTTCTCATTTCAAATTCCATCAACAATATACCCAAAAAAAAAAAAAAGTAACATATCTGTTGTAGCATTTGCATTTTCTATAAATAGTGATTTGCATTTGGTAAACAAATCAATTTTCCATTTCTATGCTAAGTTGATTCATTTGTAGTATATATGTCAATCCTTGAATTTTTTATAATAAAAAACCCATGTGTTAGATGAATTTTAGATTTATCATAATTTATTTATTTTTATTTAAATTATTGTTACTAATACGTCATGACAAGTTTGTAGATTTGATGGTGAACATGAATTTGTATTATGTCAATCAATAATTTTTTCTAATAAAAAATCATGTAAACAAATGTTTGATTTTCCATAGTTTATTTAATTTTATTTAAACTATTATATGGTTACTAATACATTGTGATAAGTTTGCAAGTTTGATGATTACCATTCTAATAGAAGATTTGAAACATTTTCAAAATACTTGGAATTTCAAAGGAAGTTGAAAGATATAAAACAAAAAAAAAATGAAGAAGTTTTAGAGGTGTTGAAAATGATTGTAATTAAAACGGAAACCATACATTTCATATTTATTTATTATTTATAATTTAATAAATTAAGTTATTATCACAATATAATACTTTTTCCTTACTCTTTTACCCTATTAATAATCAATACATATATACAAAGTCCAAATTTAGTTTAAAAAAAACTTAGAGTTTTGTCCATTTTGATGCTCATTGTTGATTTCATAACATTGTAAGTTAGACTTTGTGCGATTTATTAATTTAATTTTATAGAGTTTTTCCTCACTCTTTTACTCTACTAATAATCAATACTATACAAAATTCAAACTTTAGTTTTAAAAACTTAGAGTTTTGTCCATTTTGATGCTCATTGTTGATTTCATAACATTGTAGACTTTGTGTGATTTATTAATTTAATTTTATAGAGACTCTGTTAATAATCAATACATATATACAAAATCCAAATTTTATTTTAAAAATACTTAGGGGTTTTTTGGGCCTCATGTTAGGTTCGGGTTATCATAACCTTAACCCTTGTTTGGGGCTCAAGTTATGGAAACCCTAGTTTTAAGGTTTCCATAATCCTCCTAAATCCTTTTCACACTATTCCCTCTCTCTTCTGTAATACCCCCTGAAATCGTGATGGTTTTCTTGATTTTATGCATCCTTTCCTTCTCTGTCCAATATTGTCTTCTTCCTCTTTCACTCTTCGTTCACTACAAGAAAAGGGGGCTCTCTCGACACATAAAATTGTCGGAAGATATATGAAAAAGTTGAAAAAGGCTTTTCCAACACATAAATATACGTTGGGATACAAGTTGGGAGAAGAACTCTTGACGCACAACATTCAACATCGAGAGTTCCTAGACATCTCCCGACATTGTATGAACGTCGAAGATGCTGTCAATATAGCATCAGGAGATGTCTAGGAACTCCCGATGCTGAATGTTGTACGTCAGGAGTTCCTTTATTTATTTTTTAAAATTCCTTCCATTATTAAATGGAAGGTATATACATCCACCGTTAGACTTTTATACAAATAGTACAAAACATTTATTAAACTTGCATAGCATGAAGAAGTTAGGCGAAGAGAGTCAAACTGTTGTTTTAGAGTATTGTACTTTTAAATTTGAGGAAACTTGTATTCATATTTTTTCACACCTCACTCCAAATGTCACTTCATCGACCAAGTAGAGGGGTGCTGCCTAGTCACTCAATGCGTATTTCTCTGTGAGATAGTACGCTGAATGCCAAGTAAGCAGAACAATTTCTTAAACCACAAAATTTAAACGCCGAATTTGAACTTGAACGAAACAAGAAAACTTCATTGATAAAAGAATCGCAATAGTACATTTCATTCTTAGTACACAAGTCTTTCAAAATGAAATACAAATTCAAAATTTGACTTTTCTCGCCTAGCTTCTACATGCTATATGAGATAACAATGGCCACTGCCAAAACAATGTGATTAAGGAGGCATGGTAGGTGATCAAGACAACAAGTTCAACGTCGGATGTCCTTCGCTACCTGAGGGGCGGGGAGGGGAATTAAAAACAAAACATTTGAAAGGTTAGACGAAAATTTCTAGTGAGTGGGATCTTTTCTCAAGCATTTTAAACAAATCAAGTTTGTCTTATCACTACGTAGTCTTTACCAGAACAAGCGTTATAGTAAAATGTAAGTCAACCATTTCAAAGTTTATCACGTCGTATGCCTTTTACATACTAGATATTTATCTTCCATATTCATCCTACATATTCAATTACATTTTTTGTGTACCTTGATAGCGCAAAAATTCCCATTATTATATCCCTTTGTATTAGAATAATGAGGTAAAAACGTATAAGAAGATGATTAGAACGCGTAACTTGTGTTGTAAACACATAAGTATTTAGAGATATAATTTACACAAGTATCATGTTTTTTTTACGTGATTATCATGTTTAAATGCAGGATAAGTGGACAAGAAAGGAGAAAATCGCAGAGAACACATCGCGCATAGGTCATACGATGGGAACTCACTTAGCGACTAACACCTCCAGGCAAGGAACCGTGTCATCACAAGAGGAAAGCTCACTATAAGACAAGAATGGTAGTTGGAGTGATGTGACGTCCTAGGACTGAAAACAGCGCTGACAAGATCAGAGGAACAGAAGTTTCCTTCCTAAAGTTGTCTATAAAAGCACTTAATCTTCACCAAGATAGAAGTGCGAGGTCTGAACAGACCGCCACACACAAAAGAGGCTTGCATGGACCAAAAATAGGGTTTGTAATGGTAGAAACCTGGAGAGTTAGTGGCAAGGATTAGCCTAGCCACTGAATGCACATCACTTCTTCATCTTTTTTTATCAGAGTGTAATGTGAAAGCTTAGATTTCGAGAGGAGAAGAGTCATCCACCATTCCCCCTAACTTGTGTTTCATTTCACTCTTCTTTCCTTCCATTTTTGCATTTCTTTGTAAT
>JBBPDI010000029.1:10667374-10679466 GCA_037974545.1 Cucumis variabilis | reverse complement strand
TCAAGCAGCGCAATCAACAATTAGAGCCAAAGAGAGCAAGATATTCTGATCAACGGTTTGACATTTATTCTTTCTTCCACTTTATGTCTTTTTTCTGTCAGTCAATTCCTTTTCTATATTTTTGAAATCTTGGTATATCTTGCTAGAATCTTGGTATATCTTGAGGAACAAACAATATGTAGAATATTTTATATATATTTAAGTCATGAAGTATATATATGTGAGTTTGTCTTCTTCTACGGGAGTGTGTGTGAAGAAAAGAACAATCATTGATATCGTTAAGATTTTTGCTACGCCATTTTATCGGTGTTTTGAAAATGTATATATATAGATAGACATTTAAGTTCGATAAGGAATATGAATGAAGATCTAGTAATTGAGGAGTCAATTCTTTGATTCAGGGGGAGCCTGAATTCATCTTCAAAGAGATTCATCATCACCGTCAAGGGGAGTCTGCAATTATGTCTTTAAGTTGTAAAGATAACATAATTATTGTAGCTTTCGTGTTTAAGTTACAAACTCATGAATCTTAATAATAATCCTTATCTGAGGGAAAAGGCGCTTCCCAGATGTAGGTCGTATTTGCTGAACTAGGTTACCAAAGTTTTCCTGTGTTATCTACTGTTTATCTACTCTAGCTATTTGTGCAGCTTATAACTTTAGATATAACTAAAGATGTTTTTGCTTGATCATAACTCTTTTTCAATTGGTATTAGAGTGGGTTCCATTTAAAATGGAGATAGCTAGAGAAGGAAGTTTGACCACTAGACCCTAATACTCGATGGCAAGAATTATTCATATTGAAAAACACGTATGAAAAACACTAAAGCCTGGAGAGCTATTAAAGTAGATTAGACACCACCTATGGTGACTGTAAATGGAAAATCTATTCCAAAGTCTGAAGAAACTTGGACGAATGAAGAAGAGCAAGAGTCAATGAAAAACTCGCGGACGCTAAATGCCATATATAATGGAGTAGATCTGAATGTGTTTAAATTAATAAACACGTGTGTTATAGCCAAAGACACCTAGAAGGCTCTCGAGGTAGCATTCGAGGGTACCTCCAAGGTAAAAATCTCACGTTTGCTGTTGTTAACTTTAAAGTTTGAATCATTGAAAATGATGGAAGAAGAAACTATATCTGAATATAACGCGAGGGTTCTGGAGATAGTAAATGATTTGTTTAACCTTGGTGAGGAATTCCAGAATCTAAAATTGTTAGACAAGTTTTGCGATCGTTATCCAAAAGATTTGACATGAAAGTAACAGCTATTGAAGAAGCTCAGGATATTACTAAACTATCTCTGGATGAATTGTTTGGGTCTCCTCTTACTTATGAAATTGCTATATCTGACAGAGAAGAAGATAAAGGGAAAAGTATAGCTTTTCAATCTCTACATGAGGATGACGCTGGTGAAAAATGTAAGTCATCAAATGATCAAGTAAATGAGTCAATTGTAATGTTGACCAAACAGTTCTCGAATGTTATTAGGAAATTTAAAACTTCTAATAATTATGGGCAAAATAGTCGTGAAAAAATCAGTTTAGAAGAAAAGACTCTGATCGACAAAATAACAGAGACACAAGAAGTTTTAAATGTAGAGAATGCAAAGGTCATAAACATTATCAAGTTGAGTGTCTAATGTACTTGAGAAGACACAAGAAAAATTTATGTGCAACTCTATCTGATGAGGAATTTGACTATCATAAAGAAGAAGAGTACACTAATGCATTTATAAGTTCAATTTCTAAAGATGAGTGTATCTGAGAACAAAGAACTTGATTATCAATTAAATGGAAATATTTCTTATAATAAATTACAACAGGCATGGAAAGAAAACTTCTTTGTTCGCACTATTCAGAAAGAAAAGATTCAGAAATTAATGGTGGAAATGAGAGATTATTAACAGTCATATCTACTCTAAAGAAAAAATTGAAGGAATCTCAAGCCGAATATGACCAACTGTCGAAACATTTAAAAAGGTTGAACTCTAGAACTGAACGCTTAGAACATATCCTATCTTTAGGAAAAACTGATGTCACTAAGCAAGGACTTGGTTATAATGCTAAAACCATGTCAGGTACACAAAAGAAAGTTGAAGGAAGTAATTTAGGTTCACGTACATAACCAAGGGTTTCAAATAACTTCTCAAAGGTATGGATATGTCATTTTTGTGGAGAACGAGGGCATATTAGACCATTTTATTTCAAAATGAGAAGTTATAACATCTACAATCAAGTAATGATAGACACATCGAGATTCCATAATCCAGGAAAAATGATAAAATACAGGAAGAAAGTATGGAGAGTTAAGCAGACATCTAAGCAGAGTAATATAACATTCACTTCAATTCAAGTATCAAATGGTTCAAGACATATGATAGGAAATCGATTTTTTTTTTTCAAACCTCACAAAATGTTCATCAAGGTATGTAACTTCTAGTGATGGAGCAAAAGGTAGAATTTTAGCAAAAAAAAAACATAAATGGAAAAAGTCTACCTCATCTTGATGATGTAAGATATGTTGAAGGGATCACTGCTAATCTTATTAGTGTCAGTCAACTATGTGATCAAGGGTATTCAGTAAATTTTTGCAAAGAATATTGTAGTATCACTAATGAGGATAACGTTGAGATCATGAGAGGTGTGAGACAGCCTGATAATTGCTATCATTGGTGTTCCAACCAAACTGATATCTGTCACTTATCAAAAGAGGAACAAACACAACAGTGGCATAAGAAGCTTGGTCATGTGAGTCTAGACACAATTGGCAAAGCCTTGAAACATGATGCTATATTGGGTTTACCAAATTTGAATGTAAATAACAGACTATTCTGTGAAGACTGTCAACGAGGAAAACAGATCAGAGTATCTCATAAGTCTGTTAATGAGTGCTATACATCAAGAGTTCTTGAATTACTTCATATGGATTTGATGGGTCCCATTCAAATTGAAAATCTCGAAAGAAAGAAGTATGTCTTTATGTGTGTGGATGATTATTCATGATTCACCTGGATAAGGTTTCTCCGAAGCAAATCTGAGACTTCTAAGATATATATTGTTCTATGCAAAAATCTAAACGATAGCAAGGGGTGAATATTTAAAGAATTCGAAGTGATCACGGAAAGGAGTTTGAGAAAGAAGAATTTAATTCCTTCTGTGAAATTGAAGGTATTCGACATGAATACTTGGATCCTCTCACCCCACGATAGAATGGGGTGGTAGAAAGAGAATCGTATGCTTCAAGAAATGTCTAGAGTGATGCTTCATGTCAAGAATATCCCATTACAATTTGGGACTGAGGCTATGCACACAGCCTGTCATATTCACAATAGAGTGACAATTAGGACTGACACGATGACAATTGTATGAAATATGGAAAGGAGAGAAGCTAATGTTAAGTATTTTTATATTTTTGGCAGTGTATGTTATATCCTTGCAAATAGGGAGTATCACAGGAAATTCGATGATAAGTCTGATAAGGGACTATTCTTGGGCTATTCTCCAAATAGTAGAGCACTTCGGGTGTTCAACATTAGAACTCGGTCAATCTTGGAGACTGTCAATATTCTAATTAATGATGATGAAAGAATGTCTCTTGAAATTCGAGAGGGTGATGATGATGTACTCTCCTTATAGACTGACAAAGTTTCTAATTGGTCGGTACAGGGTGATTGCTCAACATGAGAGAGTCTGGAAATTCCTGATACGGGTAAGAGCATTGTGTTTGATCCAAGTATTTCTATTGATGACTCTGAACGTGCTACACCTGTTTCACAATCCGGACCTTCCACTCATATGATCAAGAATCATCCTTGGAGATCTTCATAGTGGTATCACCACCAGAAAGAAGGATCGCTTAGATTATGCCAAATTAATTGCAAATTTGTGTTATACATCACCCATAAAACTTGTTTTAGTTTCCGAGGCTCTTGCAGATGAGTTCTGGATTACAGCTATGCAAGACAAACTCCTTCAGTTTCAAAGGAATAATGTTTGGTCCTTGGTGCCTAAATCGGATAGTGTTAATGTTATTAGCACTAAATGGATTTTTAAAAATAAGATAAATGAACAAGGGTGTGTCACTCGCAACACTCGGTTAGTCGCTCAAGGTTATACTCAAGTTGAAAGAGTGAATTTTGATGAGACATTTACTCCAGTAGTCAAACTGGAATCTATTCACCTGTTACTTATCATCACATGTCTTCGAAAAATCAAGTTATTCCAGATGGATGTTAAAAGTGCATTTATAAATGGATACTTGTCTAAAGAAGTTTATGTTCCTCAACCTAAGAGGTTCATCAATTCTGAGTTTTCTCATCATATTTACAAACTCGATAAGGCTTTGTATGGTCTTAAACAGGCACCTAGAGCCTGGTATGAACGATTGACTATGTTTTTATGTCAACAAGGATATGTTCGCGGAGGAACTGATAAAACATTGTTCATATTATGCAGTCTAAATTTGAAATGAGCATAGTAAAGGAATTATTGTTTTTTCTTGGCTTACAAGGTCAAACTAGAATCTCTGTGTCATAGGAAAAATATGCTAAAAATTTGGTGAAAAAATTTGGCCTAGAGACCTCTCAGTCCAAAAGAATTCCAACGGCTACACATATCAAATTAACTAAAGACAGTGAGGCCATATCTGTTGATCACACTATTTACCGAAGTATGATCAATAGTCTACTTTATTTAACAACAAGTCGACCTGATATAACTTATGTTGTGGGTGGGTGTGCTCATTATCAATTAGATCCTTGTGCTTCACATCTTTTGGTAGCTAAAAGAATCTTGAAATATGTTGGTGGAACAACGAACTTTGGGCTTCATTATACTTATGATACTATTTCGTCTCTTGCGGGATATTGTGATGTGGATTGGACAGGTTGTACAGATGACAGAAAGTCTACGTCAGGTGATTGTTTCTTTTTAGGAAACAACTTTGTTTCCTTGTTCAGCAAGAAATAAAGTTTTGTCTCTCTGTCTACTGCTAAGGCAGAATATATTGCTACTGGTAGTGTATGCTCTCAGCTTATTTGGATGAAACAGATGTTGGATGAATATGGGTTCTCACAAGATACTATGATTCTTTACTGTGATAATATGATTGCTATAGAGATCTCTAAGAATTCGGTTCAACATAGTCAAACGAAGCATGTTGATATCCGTCATCATTTTATTCAGACTCTTGTTGAATAAAAAACTATTGCTCTTACTCATGTTCGATCAGGTCTTCAATTGGCTGATATTTTTACAAAACCCCTTGATGCTTCCTCCTTTGAGCATCTACGAGCTGAGTTGGGTGTGTGCTCTATTTAAGTTCCTGAATATTTAAATTAAATGGCCAGGCCTAGTTGTTTCGGCCCATGGGTATGGTGGTCCTTACTTTTAAACTTTTATTGTTTTGGTGCGGTTTTTTTTCGTTTTGCAGTTCATCTTCCACACTTCCGATCCTTACATCTTCAAGAACTATCGTTATTTCAAGAATTGACTATCTTCTTGCATCTTTCACAATTCGACAACGCTTGTCTAACGGGGTGTGCTGGTTCTATAAAATGATTCATACTTGTGGAGCGTACTATCTTAACTCCTTTATAAACTCTGAGGATCCTAGTGTTCGTATCAACATGCATGATATTCGCATAAGAATCTTGGTATATTTTGAGGAGCAAACAATATCTAGAAGATTTTATATATATTTAAGTCATGAAGTATATATATGCGAGTTTGTCTTCTTCTACGGGAGTGTGTGTGAAGAAAAGAAAAATTGCTCATATCATTAAGATTTATGCTACGCTATTTTACCAGTGTTTTGAAAAGGTATGACATATATACTTGAAGTATATTGTTTCAAAAGGAGATTGCTGATATATATATATAGAGAGAGAGAGAGACATTTAAGTGCGATAAGGATTATGAATGAAGATCTAGTCATTGAGGAGTCAATTCATTGATTCAGGGGAATCCTAAATTCATCTTCAAAGAGATTCATCATCACCGTCAGTGGAAGCCAACAGTTATGTCTTTAAGTTGTAAAGATAACATAATTATTGTAGCTTTCGTGTTTAAGTTACAAACTCATGAATCTTAATAATAATCCTTATCTGAGCGAAGAAGCTCCGATGTAGGCCGTATTTGTCGAAGTGGATTACCAAAGTCTTTCTGTGTTATCTGTTGTTTATCTACTTTAGCTATTTCTACAGCTTATAACTCCAGATATAACTAAAGATGTTTTTACTTGATCATAACACTTTTTTATTATTATTGAATTAAGGATTGAAAAATCCCTTAAATTCATCAATATGAACATTGTCGATTTCAGGTCTAATTCATCCATATTCTTTACTTTCACCATGAGTAGCTAAATTCTCTAATTGGTTAAAAAAAATGGACTAATATTCTCTTAAATCTTGCATAAGTAAATTTAAGTTCGTTTAACCTGAAGATAAGTCAACATTTAAGTTAATCAAGTAAGTAACTAACTACTCGCAAGAATAAGTGGAACCAAGTTAAACAATGGTAGAAATAATCTTAGAAATAAGATTAAGTTTGTCGTGTACAATTACAACATTTACATCTAGAAATATAGTATTTATGGTATCAAAGCACCAAAAGAAAACTTGTCTTAATTAGTAGTTGGACTCATGAATGATATTTATGTATTGTTTGAAACCAGCATTAAAAGGCCATTTTTAACCCTACACATTATATAATCTTTCTACTTTTTCACCCTCTGCTTTGTAAACTTGATTGTCCAAAGCATTTATTACCACAAACACATGCATAGTTAATTCTGTCACCAAGACAATAGATCTATTAGTGTACATAAAGGCTTTTAGGATTCATTTTACTTATCTTTGAACAAATTTTACTTTAATTCGTAAAAGTTCAATTAGGTGTTCACTCATAAACATCAATTCTCCATGTTCAACTCTGGACTGACTAAGAAACCAATTTTAAGCTTATACTTGGACATGATAGGAAAACTTGTACTCCATCTCCATATTCACCATGTGAGGCTCTGATCACGTTCTACCCTATACGATAAGGTTCATGCGGCAAGATTGGCCTATGTGATGAGACCATTATGCAACAGAAGAGGTTTCAAAGTAGCTTGTGTTTTATGTTTCAAGCTACGTGATGAGAAAGGCTATGCAATCAATTGCTATGCATTTTGAGCTTTCTTCAACGAAAAGTAGTGACGTTATCCTTGTGTAAGAAAGTCCACAATTGATTTGACATTTTCGCCCAATCAAAATTCAGGATAAGAAAATGATAGTGATATGTGGCATCCTGACATTGGACCATTGTCACAGTTGGGATAATTGAAATTCTCACGTCCAGACAGTTGAAATTACATGAACATAATTACCTAATGCACGATTTGTAATTGGCAGCCATTACCTATGCATTGAAGATTAGGAGGCACTATCTATTTGGAGGGAAGTGTAACATTTTCACTGACCACAAGAGCCTGAAGTACATATTCGATCAAAAGGAGTTAAATTTGAGACAGGGGCATTGGATAAAACTCATTAAAGATTATGATTGCACTATCACGTATCACCCTAGAAAGGCTAATGTTGTAGCCGATGCGTTGAGTAGAAAAGGCTCAAGTAAAGGGAATAAAGGAAGAAAACCTTATTAAGGGAATTGAGAAGTTACAATGCAATCTAAACGCAGGGTCAGTCCGGAATTTGATAGCTCGATTTTAAGTTAATCCCACGTTGAAAGAAGAAATTGTTAAATCGCAACTTGAAGATCCTGTTTTGTGGAAATTGGCAGAAATAAGGTGTTATAGGTAATCAAATGACGGGTTCAGAGATGATGACGCGTTGCTAAAGGAAAGGAGATAATGTGTTCCCCACTAACAAGACGTTGAAGGAAAGTATCTTAGAAGAAGCTCATAGTTTAACATACATGATGCATCTTGAAAGTACTAAGATATATAAAACTCTGAAGTCCTATTATTGTGGCCAGGTATGCAGCGAGAGATGGCTGAGTTTGTAACTAAGTGCTTGGTTTGTCAACAAGCCAAACCACAACCCCAAAGAGTTATTGGATTGTTGTGCCCTTTGCCAAGTCTAGAGTGAAAGTGGGAACATATCACTATGGATTTTTTGTTTGGGTTACCCAGAACGCCTAATGGTTTGGATGAAATTTGGGTGATTGTAGACAGATTCACCAAGACCATGCCCTTTATTCCTATTAATCAAACATCTCCATTAGACAAATTGGCTAGGTTGTATGTTGATAAGATTGTAAGCCAATACGAAACCCCGATGTTCATAGTTTTATATCAAAATTCGCGTTTTACTTTCAAGTTTTGACGAAAGTTACAGGAAGCGTTAGGAACTAAGTTACGTTTTAGCACCGTGTTCCACCTCCAAACAAATGGTCAATCCAAAAGCACTATTCCGACCTTGGAAGATATGTTGAGAGCATGTGTTTTGCAATTTCAAAGGAAGCTAGGATGAACGCTTATCATTGATTGAATTTGCCTATAACAATAGTTACCATTCTAGCATTAGAATGACTCCTTTTAAGACGTTGTAGAACGCCAATTTGTTGGGTAGAAGTAGGCGACAGAAAGCTTTATGGGCATAATTTAGTCCAGACAGCGACATAAAGCATCAAAATAATTAGAGAAAATTTATAAATTTCCCACGATAGGCAAAAGAGTTAAGAAGATAATTGCCACAAAGCATTGGAATTTAAATTTGGAGACAAATTTTTCCTTAAATTGTCACCTTTGGAAGGGTGTGATCGAATTTGGAAGAAAATGAAAGCTAAGTCCAAGGTTTATAGGACCTTATGAGATTCTAGTATGCGCGGGGCTAGTGGCTTATAAGATAAGGTTACCCACAGAGTTGTCTAGGATTTATAATGTCTTTCATGTTTCAATATCGCGAAAGTATGTTTCAAATTTCTCGCATATACTCCAAGAGAAGCTCGGCCTAGAAGTGAAAGAAAACTTGACCTATGAGGAAAGACTTTTACATGTGTTAGAGAGAAAGGGACAAGTATTAAGAACAAAGGTGATCCACATGGTCAAGGTTTTGTGGAATAACCACGGCGTTGAGGAAGCCATTTGGGAAAGTGAAGAACTAATGAAAGCTAAGTACCCACAACTCTTCGCATAAGCTTACTGAATTTCGAGGACGAAATTCCAATAAGGAGGTAGTAGTTAAAGGCCCCGACCGCATTCTTCCTTACACATTAAGGATCATGCGACAAGATTGGTCTATGTGATGAGACCATTATGCAGTAGAAGATATTGTAAAGTAACTTACATTTTGCGTTTCAAGTTATGAGACGAGAAAGGTTGTGCAATGAATTGCTATGCGTTTTGAGCTTCCTTCACCGAGAAATAGTGACATCATCCTTGTGTAAGAAAGTTGGCGATTAATTTGACTTTGCCAACTAATTATTCTGGCATGGGAGGCTTCACTTCACTGGAGAGATTTATAAATATGTGAAGTCCAATCATTTTGAAGCTACTTTTGGGCACAACAATCCACAACTCTCAAGAAAGAATTGAGAGAGTTTCAAGATTTTCAGAGATTCTTCATGAGTGCGAATCCAGTAAAGAACTGCAAGGAGATTCTTGACTAAAGTGTTAGGCAAAGAAGCCAGCTAATTGTGAATGGTTCTTTCTAAAAAAAATAATAATAAAAGGATTTCTAATGTGTTTAAATCCTTAAATTTATTTCTATAGAAACTCTGGGTTATATGATTTCTTTTATGCTTTTCCATTACTTACAATGCATGTGATTTATAAATGAATGAAATTTATGATGAAATGAGATGATTTTGTGTACCCTATGCGATAAGATTCCTCACACTTACTGTGTGTTCTGGTTTGAGACGATGTCTTATATCCTTGCTGTGTGATCTAAGATAAGATGTCATATTCTTGTTGTGTGATCTGGAGTAGGATATCACATACTTGTTGTGTGATGTGGTATGGGATGTCCTTTGCTTGCTCGTAATCTAGCATTGAAAGACGCGTTATACGTGATGAAATTGATAAAAACTTGCTAAATGCATTGAGACTACTCTGCATAGTTATAACTTGACAAAAATGTGTGATAAAAGTTTAAGTTGGGGAAAAGGATACAACGATGTAATTAATATGTAGAATGATTATGTGTGATATACGATATGATGATGTGAAGAATTATGTAGAATGAGTTTCTACGTGATACGAACCTTAATGCCTGATTTAAAAGAAAATGATTTTTCATGTGATTTATAAATATTTGACGATGAGATTGAATTGTGTTAATCGCCTAATCATTGAAATTATTTGTTTTAAACTCAATATTCTTTTATTGAAATGCAAAGTATTTATATCTCATGATCTAGAGAAACAATTTGTAATGTGTAAGGAAGAATTTGATGTATTAAAGGGGTTGATAAAAGATCCCACTCACTAAACATTTTCATCTAATCTTTCAATGTTTTATTTTATTCTCCTCCTCCCCCCAAGTAGTGAAGGACATCTAGCGTTGAACTTGCATCCTTGATGGTCTATTGTGCCATGCGTGAAATGCATCATTTTAGTAGTGGTTACTATCAACTCACATAACATATAGAATAGTGTTTTATAACCAATTCGTAGCATAGCAAGAATTGGTTATATCTAATCGCATATTACGAATAGTGGGCATATAACGCTCTGAGTTTAGGAGGGAGACATAAATGAATTGATATTACATCTAAATGAGATAGATCCTAAGGGCATGAAGCATAGTTAATAAAGACTTAAAAGAATTTAAATTTACTACTTATACCAACAGGTACATCTTCATTTGGGTGACTTAATAAGCCTAGCTAGCATCGTGAAAATAAGATCAAGTGAGGAGCTAGAAACATAATAATAAACACATGGTAATCGATTAATAATTAGATGGTAATTGGATGAGAATCTATCAAATAAAAGGTAATTAGAGCACAAATTGATTCAAGTGTTGTAGGTGCATTTTCGACTTTTTCCATTCAATCTATCAATGAATTTGGACTGGACATAAAGATTAAATCATCAAACATTGTTTAAGGACTTAACTTTACAAGTAACAAAGTGGTCCTAATTTTACAAAACCAAAAATCAAATAGTTACTAAACAGAGCTAAAACTTAAAGTGGTTCTAATTTTACAAAACCAAATAGTTACTAAACAGAGCAAGAACTTTCAAACCCAATATATTATTTCGTGATAATGGGATGCAATGTTGGAGATTTATATATATGTGATGTTTAATTTGAGGCACGAATCTTAACTTTTTTTTTTTCCCTTTATATCCAAATCTCTAAAGAAATCTCAGAAAACAAATCCAAAAAAAAAAGTGGCCATTCATATAAGCTGGCTTAAAGAACCAAACATATATAGCCGTATCAAAGACTACCTAAAGTGAAGAAAGAAAAAACAACCAAGTGGGGATGTTCTTTATCATCATCAACCTTTAATTATTATACCTTCTTTATCAGACTAAAATTTGAGTCGCCATTCACCAACAACTTCCTTTCCTTTCTCTTCCATTTCTCATCTCAAATTGCATCACTCCCACCCCAAACCAAAATATATAGATTTTAATCTTCTTGTGAAAAATATTATGAAATTTTAATCAAATATCTTAGGCGTGTAATCAATAAACTGATTGAAAATAAAATTGATTTATGTATTATAAATATCAAGTTCATTATGTAATAAAAAAAAAAATAGACGTAGTTTTGATAAGATTTTCGTGATAGAAACTTAATCCTTACTTATTAAAGCTTAAGTAATAAAGTAGTTAAAAGTTCCAACACTAAATCGTCAAATGTAATCCCATATCCAATAAATTAACCCTCCATTTTTTCTTAGTTCATAAGAAAGAAAAGAAATACCCACTAATAAAAATCCTCTCTTCTCCACTTCCAAACGACACTCAAAGAAATAGAGCAACAAATAAAGAGAAGGGTTGCAGCAAAGAGAAAGAGAGAAACAATGCTTGTGAGTCGGCCTCTTTCCTTATTTAGAAGGTCACCAAGCAGCATTTCGATGCCGGTGGCAGCATCGGAGGGTCCGTTTTCAGGGGTTTTCGTGGT
>JBBPDI010000029.1:10625922-10636677 GCA_037974545.1 Cucumis variabilis | reverse complement strand
AGTCTACCACAGGTTTTCATGGGGGGGAAGCACATTGGTGGGGCAGAGGAGATTCGGCAAATGAATGAGAGCGGCGAATTGGCCGGAATGTTAGAAGGGTTTCCGGCGGCAGAGGTGAGGTCAGTGTGTGGAAGATGTGGGGATGCCAGGTTTGTACCTTGTGTACATTGTAATGGAAGTAGGAAGTTGTTTGGGGAAGATGGAGGGCTGAGGAGATGCCCTAAGTGCAATGAGAATGGATTGATAAGATGCCCTTTTTGTTGTTTATGAGTTTTGGATTTTATGGAACACTAATTTGTTCAAATGGAATGTGGATGGTGTTTTAATGTTATACTTACCTTATAAGCTTATCATCCAAATTTCACACTTGTTTGACCCAAAAATTTGAAATTCTTTTCTTTTATCCCTTTAATTTGTTTTGCTTACATCAATAGTTTGTGTTCCCACTTTTCTTAGACTAAATTAGTATTACAGTGCTTCACACCCTAAAGATTTTGTTTAAGGAATTGAATGAATTATAATAGTCTATGTTTGAAGTAAGGATGCTATTTTAATTTGTATTATGTTTATTATTCTAGTAAAAATAAAATTGGAACATTGCAAGAAAAAAGGACTATCATGACTTATTTTTACAACCAAATTGATAGAATAGATAGAAAAAAGTGTCCTAAATGAAAAAAAAAAACATGTTTTTTCTTGTTGTAAAACTATAGAGTTTTTTTTTTCGGTAATGTATTTTAAATGTCACAAATCATAATAATTAATTAGGGTTGGATTTTAAAAAAAAAACTTTAAATTAACCCTCCTAGGCGGGTCGAATTCACGCAAAAACCCGGCCCCAAACTCATTTCTCCTCCACTTGAATACCTAACCACCAAACCCTTCACCTTCGACATTGTCCTCGATCAATGCCATCCAAGTCGTGTGTTGCTGTTTAGGGGTGTAAATGGGTTGGGTTGAGAGACATTCTTAACCCAACCCATAATTTTAGAGTTGGTTGGGTAGGTAACCCGAATAACCCAAATTAATTTTTCAACCCAACCCAACCTATATTTTACAGGTTGGGTTGTATTGTTTTCTTTTTTTCATTCCCAATCCATCGATCATTTAAATTCCTACCGATCGTTTAATAAAATACTCCTAACTTTACTTTTATTAAATAAATATATATATATATATATATATATATATATATATATATTATTAATTCGAGTTGGTTTGGGTTAGACCAAAATTTTCAACCCGAGACCCAATCCAACAAAAAAAACTAAAATTTTCAACCAAACTCAACCCACATTTTAACCCAACCCAACCCAACCCATATAATATAAGTTGGATAGTCCGGGTTGTCGGATTATTCGGATTGGACTTACACCCTTGTTTCCATTCATTTGCCGTCAATCTCATCTGTCTGTTGCACTCAATCTGCCAAATGTTGAGGTAAGGTCACACCATCTCTCTCTCAGTTGTCTCACCTCTTTTCTTTTCGAGCCATGATCACACCACAACTACCAGTCACAACACCATCAATAGATTCACCCTCATCATCTTATGGTGTTCATAAGACCAATGAATAGTGCTCAAGGTGAGATTTTACGCTTGATTTATGGAGCTTTCAGTAAAATTTTTGGTTTTAGTTGTGGGAGTTGACTTTAAATTAGTGCTTAAGTTTAAAGTTTCTTATATAATTTCAACTGTGCTCAAGTTTTTTATCTTATTTGGTTGCTAAAAAAATGTTTTAATTACACATTTTTCAATTTTCTTTTTAGAAAATCTAGTTCCCATCATCCATTTTGAACTTTGTCACACACTTCACTTTCAATGGAGCTTTGAATCCCATTATTTAAGGTAGAACTGAAAACTTTGTTTTGGGAGATACTTGCCAATTTGTTATTAAGTTCTTTACTATGTTTTCCGTTAACATAATAATTCTGTTATTTTAGTTTTCAATCAGTTGTTGTAGCTAAGTTGTTATGTACAATTACTTTTGATTCTAAACACCCTATAACACTCTCTAAAAAATCATTGAAAATAACATTCTCATCCTTGAGAAATTCTCTTCATTCTGTATTCTTTCATGGTATCAGATTTGTGGCCAACGTCCTATAGCTTCCAACATTGTTAAACCTTCACCGAAACTCATGATTGATCCAACCAAAGAACTCTTCTCTTCGATCCTCCTCCTCTCCAACATCTGTAACCTTATTTCAATCTGCCTTGATTCTACAAACTATGTACTGTGGAAATTCCAAATTTAATCAATCTTGATTGCATGTAAACTCTTTGGCTTCGTTGATGGCTCAAACCTAAAACCTGCAAGATTTCTTACACAAATCGCCATTGGTGCATCTTCATCCTCTTCATCTGAAGCAACCGATTATGCCTAAACAACAAGACCCGCCCAGCCAAACCCACTCCATGATGATTGGATTGGTTAAAGACCATGCCCTCATCAACGCTACCCTCTCTCCCAGTGTCATCACCTACATTGTTGGCTAATCCAAATCTAAAGATATATGTAATACCCTAGAAAAACACTACCTATCCAACACTCGAGTCAATGTGGTGAATCTTAAGTTTGAACTTCAGACCATCTCCAAGAAAGCAGTCGAATCAATAAACTCATACATTTAGCACATCAAAGAACTAAAAGATAAGTTGTCCAATGTCTCTATTCTCATTAATTCTGAAGATTTCATTATTTACACCATGGATGGATTACCCCTTGAATATAAATCCTTTCAAACCTTAATGTGCACCAGATCTACATCAGTATCCTTTGAAGAATTCCATGTTCTTTTAATATAAGAAGAATCCGCCATTGAGAAATAGACTAAGCGTGGTGAAATTCTACCTCAAAATTTTGTCTTTGTTGCACTCAAAATAACCAAACATGAAGCCAAAATCACAACACACAGAATCGAGGAGGAAACTACAGTTGTAAACCCGATATTTTTCTTGGTCTATTTTATTTTATTTTATACTTTTTATGTGGAAGGAATGAAAAAAAATGGAGATTAAGTATATACATATATATATATATATATATATATATATATATATTTTAGTAAGTAAAATAAAGAGAAAAGAAAGGAGGAAGGAGGAAATGCATTTGGTGCAATTTGTCATGTTATAAATCCTTCCACTGCCAAAGCATTCCTCCACATCTTCTCATCATTTTTTTTATGGAAAATTAAGGGGGAGGCTGAGAAATGAAGAAGTAGGAGGTTTCTGAAGATATTAGGGTTGAAGAATGGAAGGTCATTGCAAGCAAAGCTTTATCCTTGGCAGAAGTTGATTCACACAGCACACTATTGATGTTTTGTTGACTGAAAGCTACACAAACAAAATTAAGAGGTGAGGTTTAAATTTAATGAAAGCTAATTCATTTTTAAAAAAAATTTATGAAGGAAGCTTGATCAAATTCTGATGTTCATTGAGTGAATTTTGATAAAGAAAACAAGGCAGGTGGTTTTCACGCGAAATCAGGAGGTCTCTGGTTTTTTTTGTATTTCAGGGTGTACCAATGGAGTTAGGATCTCTATTTGGTATGGTTGGAAAGATTATTCTATTTACTATAACTGTTATGAAGAAACCAAGAATAAAAAACGACTAAAAATAAGTTAAATTATAGGGACAATTTAAAGGGGTCGTTGTACACACGATTGTTGGAGTGGTTCAGTTTCAAGGGCTACCTGATATTATACATAGGGAATCAGATTTATATGTCTTGATGTAAGTTTTAGAAGACCTCAAAATGAAGATTTTGACATAAAGAAATCTCATTTTGGTTAAGTAGTGGAAGATTTATGATCATTTGAATTTTATACTATGAATGAGGAAAATTCTGAAAAATGTGTAGAGTGTGGATTTTTTTTTTTTTTTAGGATAGACTTCTTTAGCATTATTCTTAGTGAGCCATGTAAAGCATAATATTTGAAGATCACTAATATTTAGATTTCTAATACTAGGTTCTGGTTGTTTGACAGGCCAAGAAGAAATAGGTTAGATTTACACATCAGGAAACTAATCTTAGACTGTGAATGACCAAAACCAGTTTTGAAAACAATTTTTTTATTTTCTCCTAATTATTAAGTATGATTGACTGATCTACACGTTTATTTACAAGTTTTGAAAATCATTTGAATTCCATGATTATTTTCAAGTATGAGTTTCGATACTAGATTTCTTAATGAAAATTTATGCTAGAACATGATTATCGAATGTCTGGAATGTATTTGAACTACTGTGTTTCAAACAAAGCATGAGTTACCAACTTTTGTTTTAAGAACTATAGGTTTTCACGAACAATCTAAGTAAGCTTGAGCTTTACAAAAGATAAAGGTAGCATGCATGTTTTACTGTTTTCGTATGATTTTTCTGATGTTTCTATTAACTACATGACTGAGGTGTTGAGCCCGAGGCTATATGGTATCGTGTGCACACAGGTTAGATTTTGTTGTTGACGTTGAGTGTACTTCGTAACAACGATGATGTCGTAAGTGCTGGATGGGTCCCACTACGACAAAGATTATGGAAGTGCTGAGCAGACCCCACTACATCGTAGAGCTTGTAAATGTTGTTGTACTGGGTGTGTCCTACATAACGTAGATTTGTCACGTTAGTTACAATATTTTGATATACTTGATATGTCTTGCTAGATTTCAATGACGTATATATTGAGTATTTGAGGAAGCTATTCTTACTATTATATGTCTATGTTCATGACTTGTATAAACAGATTTATATGTGTAAGCTTTCACATGCTCTTACCTATAAACTAAGTCACTCACTGAGCTTTATAGCTTACCCTTCCAAAATGTTTTATCCATTTTTTAGGTAGAGATCGAGTTTCCGATGCCTGATAGACTGCCTTAGTCTGCTGAAGCTCCGATATTGATTGCCAGTACGTGGTTAGAGTTGTGCATAGAATATGTTGTGTTATGATGTATATATCTTAGTATGTATAGATACTCTACATTTTATGTAAGCTTTAGGAGTTTCGGTTGTATAAATCTTTGTTGGTTATGTTTTGGTTAAGGTGTCACTAGGTTTACTAGTGAAATCAGTTATTTTGGGCTACACTTCATGTATGTGTATGATTAGTATAGGATCCGCTGTGTTATGTTGCATGTACAATAGTTTATATACTAGATTAGCAAGTTTATCACGTTAAAGTTTTCAGCAGAGTCAACAGATACAGGTAGAGAAAAGCATTGTCTTACGTTGTCTTTCGGTCTAAGCTAGCAGGTAGTCCAGGAGGGGGTATGACAACAGTGGTAATAACCATGGAGGAAACAGTAACAATCGAGGAACGAAAGAGGAAACCCAAGTGGCAATAATGGAAGAGGCCTAATTCCAAAAAACCCAATACCAAATAACCTTTCCAACATATTCCCAAATACCTTGTTGAAATCCTCTACTGATCAGTCAACCTCCAAAATTTGGTGTCAAATTTGCACTTGATTACTACAACTGCATGAACTACAATTATCAAGGTTGTCATCCACCAGCACAACTTGCTGCCATGGTAGCCACACAAAACTACAATGTTACAAATTCCAATACTCAATGACTTGTTGACTCTAGCTGTGACTCCCACATTACTTCTAATCTATCTCAATTAGCCAATGCTAATTCTAACTTTGCTAATGATGAACAAATTGTTGTAGGCAGTGGGCAAGCTCTACCAATAACTCACTCAGGGTGCGGCATTCTTCCTGCACCTTCCTCCTCTCTAAAACTCCAAGAACTCCTTTGTGTACCCCATATATCCATTAATCGTCTTTTCATACATCGTCTCTTTGTAGATAATAATTTCATCTTTTTGTTTGATTCTGATTTCTTTCGTATTTAGGATAAAACCTCGAGTAAAATTCTCTTTCTAGAATCTAGCATAAACGACCTTTATCCAATACAATCCTCTCAATCTTCAAACCTCTCATCCATAGTTGCTCATGTTGGAACAAAAACATCCTCTTCAATCTGGCATGAATGGTTAGGACATCCAAGTGACCCCATACTCTCTTTCATTTTATGAAACATGAAATTACCTTTTCATTCAATACCAAAATGTGTCTGCTATCCTTGTGCACAAACATAACTACATAAACTTATCTTTTCTCATTCTACTTTCACTTCCCTATCCCCTTTAGAACTAGTACATACTAATGTATGGAGACTTTCCCTAGAAAAGTAACGGTTTCAACTACTATGTATCATTTATCGATGATGTGTCTAAATACACTTGGCTTCATCCCATTACTCATAAATCTGATATTTACTCCATTTTTCAAATCTTCAAACCCCTTGTTGAAAACTAACTATCCCTTATTATAAAAAAAAATTAAGAAGTGATGGAGGAGGAGAATTTGTGAACCACTCCCTTCAATCCTACCACCAAAAACATGGCTTCATCCATAAAAAATCTTGCCCCTATAACCCTGACCAAAATGATGTAGCTGAAAGAAAACATAGACACGTTGTCGAATTAGCACTCACCTTGATGTACAAAGCCTTTATACCCATAGAATTCTAGCCATTCGCCTTCAATATTGTTGTCTACCTAATCAATCGCCTCTCATCTCCTAATCTTGGCCATAAATCACCCTTTAAAATACTTTTCCATAAAACCCTGACTATAATTCACTAAAAGTATTTGGTTGCACCTGCTACCCTTTACTAAAACCATATACTTCAAACAAACTCCAACAAAAAACAACAAAATGTGCCTTCCTTGGATATGCATCAGACTCTAAAGAATATTTTTGTTACAACATGAGCAACCAACAAATCTCTATATCTGTAGGCATGTTATCTTTGATGATTCATTCTTCCCATTCAATGAACCAAACAAATACACCATTAAAAATCCAAACCAAACCTTCTCATACCACAAAAAAAATTATATTTTCCTTGCTCTCTTTTTTTGCAATCTGTTAATACACAAATGCCACAATCTAGTGATACTGGAGATGACACCAGAACGCTTAAGACATTGTCCACTGAGAGTGCATAAATTAATACGACAAGTTAAACTTCCAACAATGAAGCTGAAATACTTGTTGGTCCCTGAGCACATAACTCCCATTCTATGCAAGCTCGAGGAAAATCTGGCATTTCCAAAAAGAAGATCTTTGTTGATGTTGTTGCTCCAATGGAGAATAATCTTGAACCAACTTCAATTACAGAAGCCCGAGGAATTCAAGTGTGGCAAAATGCTATGGTTGAGGAACACTCAACACTTGTCAAACAAGGCCTGGACCTTAACACCTTTACCTCCTGGAAAAAGTGCAATAGAATGTAAATGGGTCTACAAAATTAAACAGAATCTAGACAAGACAGTTGCTAGACACCAAGCCCACCTCGTAGCAAAAGGCTACCATCAAGACGAATGTATTGATTATGAAGAAACCTTCTGCTCAATAGTAAAATAGACAATTGTACGCATCATCTTGTCTCTTGCAGCTCAATATGGATGGAGACTCAGATAACTTGATGTAAAAAATGTCTTCCTTCACGACAGTCTTAAAAAAGAAGTATATATGCAACAACCTAAAGGTTTTGTCAATCCATCACATCTCCATCATGTTTGCAAACTATTGAAATCACTATATGGACTTAAACAAGCACCCGAAGCTTGGTTCAAATGCTTTACCTCTTATCTCTTAAACCTTGACTTCATTTCATCACAAACTGACTCTTCCCTATTCGTTAGAAATTCAAATGGCAACATCACCTATCTATTACTATATGTTAATGACATCATAATAACATGAAACCTGCAGCTGAATATTTCAGAATTAATATATCAGCTTCAAACTCATTTTGATATAAATGATCTCGGCAACCTTCACTTCTTTCTCGGGCTAGAAATTTAATACACCTCAAAGGGTATTCATGTAACCCAACAAAAATACATCTAAGATCTACTAAACAAGTATGTAATGTCAAATGCAAAGCCTTGTACCACTCCTATGGCTTTCCAGCCATTTGCTGACATTGGTGATCCATGTTCTATTGAAGATGCTCAATCATAAAGAGCTGTAATTGGCTCGTTACACTACCTAACATTCAGCAGATCAGCCATCTCCTACTCAGTTGGAAAACTTTCTCAATATATGCACTCTTCTCATATACCACATTTAGTAGCTGCAAAAAGAGTGCTAAGATACCTCCGTAGCACTTCCAACTTTAGCCTACTGTTCCAAAGAACTCTAACCAAACCTCTCCAATTAACTACATTTTCAGACTCAGATTGGACAGATGATCGTGATGATAGATGCTCCATTACCAGCTTTGTAGTATTTTTAGGCTCCAATCCAATATCATGTGGAGTCAGAAAACAAACCACAACGTCACGTAGCTCAAGTAGAGCTAAATACAGAGCCTTAGCCATTATTGTTATCGAAGTATGCTGGCTAAGACAAATCCTAAAGGAGTTACAAATCTTCGGGATTGACCCACCTCAAATACTTTGTGACAACAACCGTGCAATTCGGTTGGCAAAAAATCCAAATTTTCATGAGCGAACAAAACACATCGAGATAGATTTTCACTTTGTTCAAGAACGAACAACAAAAAAAGACGTCATTTTACAGTTTGTTCCTACACAACAACTAGCAGACCTGTTTACTAAACTACTCACATTTGATTGTCTTCACTACCTCACAAGCAAACTCATGCTTCATCAACATTCGTTTGAGGGGCATGTTAACAAAATAATTCTATTGTTTAGTTTTCAATCAATTGTTGTAGTTAAGTTGTTAAGTATAGTTACTTTTGATTATAAATACCCTGTAACACTCTGAAAAAATCATTGAAAATAGCACTCTCACCCTTAAGAAATTTTCTCCATTTTGTATTCTTTCATGGCCTCTTTATTCATATATCATACAATTCGGTACCCAAACACATAAATTTTAGAAAAACACTACAAGTTCTACCATAGATTTCAAGAAAACAGATTGCTATGTGGATGAAGAAATTATTATATCAATAGCCTTTCAAGATGAATCTCTTCAATCTCCCTCTTGAATTTATAGAGTTGTGATTTTGTATGGTTGATGCTTCTTGAATTTAGACACTTTGTTACGATTGTACGATTAAACTTTTAATTTGAGTAACAGGTATAAATATTGGTTTACTTGTTAGTCGAATTAGAATTTTCTTTCATTTTTGTTAGTTGTATTGACAGATTGTTTAGGTGTTTCATGCTTGTTCAAAACATCAACTTGTTAAGTTTGTTCTAATTACATGTAGTTAAGTTGTTTGTGTTTCATAATTTTCTTTTTACTTGGATGTTGACGTGAGGCCTTAGTCATTTTTTAGTTGTTTCAATATTGAGTGTGTCACTTAGATACATCTTAAGAACTCTTTATGAAACTTTTTACTAGTTAGAGTGTTATTTAGTCATCTTAGTTTATTTGGAAAGTGAAAGAGTGTCTGTCACACCCCATCCTAGAACTCCTCTTTACTAGACTCGAGATGGCAACGTGAAGCCGATCGACATCGTTATTCTTTTAACGACACCTATCGACCTTGTTGGACATGAACTAAAAAACCATTTTTCTTTTTAAACAAGAACTCAAAAACTCGATTTGGAGATTTGTTGTCATTGAGCACGTTTGTATATTAGAAACGTATTTGGAGATTTTAAAATCAGAATTCAGTTTCATATTTTTTAAAATAATAATAATAATAATGATAGCGAAGAACAAAATTTAAAAACTATTCTCACTACTTGCCTGCAGATCCGACGGATCATTGGGAGCCGTCACCGATATCCTTCACTCCAACCTCCGACTTCGATTATTTTGCCTTTTTTTTTTTCCTTTTTTGGTGAAGGGATAAAAAACCATCCCATATTCCGGCCAACTATGAGCGATATAATGTCACCGGCGGTCGATTCCGATTCAAAAATGGGATCAGATCCAACCAGTCGAATTGCCGAGGTGAAGGAATGGTTGGGATCCGAATTCGGCAGGCCGGCAAAGACGCTCCCGATTTTGAATACACCCCATTTAGCGTCTCTCATTTGCACAATCTCTGCAATCTCTCCCAAGCAAAGACACGCGCCGCCGAGATTCTGGCCAAAGACTTCCGCCTCAAGGCTGCCGAGTACCGCGCCCAAGGTAAAACACTATATCTCTCAGCTTTCGGTTGTTGAAATTTGTTACGGGATTTTGTTTCTTTTGATTGATTTTGTTTTTTTGGGCTTTTAGCGGCGAGAATCAGAGAGATTTTGGAGAGCGTAGGGATGGCACAGGAGAATTTACCCTCCAATGTGGTTTCATCGGCGCAAGTTCTTGCTAATGTGTCGAATTTGTTGAACATTAGGGATACTGAGCTCAGTAGGTAATGAAATTGAAATCCCTAAATTTCTTGATGAATTTTCGGTGAGTGTTTGTTTGATTAGAGAATTTAAACAATGTAGCTTTCTGGTTGCAATGGGGGATATTTCTTTGAGGAAAATAAGTGTTGAGGAGAAGAGGGCAAAGGTGGAGAAGGATTCTAAGGTTCTACTTGATCATACTCGAAAGGCAATAGCTAGATTAACATATTTGAAGAGGTTAGTTTTTTGGAGAAATTTCTTTCTTACCACATTTCTGTGGCGCTTACGATTTAGTGTTGGTTTTTGTATGTTATCACTTTGACATGAACGAACAACTTGGTAGAACATTAGCACAACTAGAAGATGATGTAGCTCCATGTGAAGCTCAAATGGATAATTGGAAGACAAATTTAGCTGTAATG
>JBBPDI010000029.1:10554635-10569247 GCA_037974545.1 Cucumis variabilis | reverse complement strand
TTTTATAACATGAGATTGCCCTATTTGGAAGATAAAATTATTTTGAATTCTTGAATTGATTACTTATCTTCTAGGAGTTCAGAAGTGCAAAGATTGAAAGGAAGAAAATTGAGCTAACCTATGGCTTTCATACATTCAAAAGAGAATGCTTTGAATGGTTTTGATGACGTTTTTTCTGAACGCAATAAAAAATGCTATAAAAAGTTTTTTATAACATTTTTTCAATGTCATTAAAAATGTCATTGAAACATTTTGATAGCGTTTTTCAATGTTATTAAAATAGCTATTGAAATATTTTAATAACGCTTTTTGAACGCTATAAAATGTCTTTTTATAGCTTTTTCCAATGTTATTGAAAACACTATTGAAACATTTTGATAACGACTTTTTCCGCGCAATAAAAAATGCTATGCAATTTTCAATAGCATTTTTCTTCACATTATAAAAAGCATTTATAGCATCATATATGTGTTATAAATAGAGACATATTATAGCATTTTGCACAGCGTTGTAAAAAAGTGCAAAACGCTATGGAAAGTCATGAACTTTCAATAACATCGGCTACGACCGCGTTTTGAAAACCCTATTAAAATTATCAATAACGTTTTTTTGATGCTATCATAACTAATATGTTTTGTAGTGGATGCACAATGAAAGCGTCGTAAGAAAAGGCTTCTAACAACGGAACCACATATGGTGTCGTTAGAAGCCACCTTATGCCGATGCTACCACTTATAACGTTGATATTCCTCCATCAAATCATTCGAAACGTCTTTTAGCCATTCTGATGAAAGGTCAAACCTTTGCCAACATGGTTGACTGCGTTGGCAATGGCATTGCTTGTGTTTTTCATTTACGCTTAGACCTTCTTAAGTACACTTTTCAGAAACAACATTATTAATTCAAAAAGTGCCGACTGTGAACTAGAGATTAGAATGATGTGATAAAATTTGCATTCCAAATCATGCATTGCTATTTATCATAAAAACATTGTCATGCAAGTTCTCCCCTCTTTCACCCAAGTATAAGCGACGAGGGAATTCTTTGTGAGTCCAAGGTCAAACTTGGGGAATGTTCTAGGTCCTAACTTATCCAAATGGGTGCAAAATCCTGTGTTAAAGATTAGACACTAATATGTATGAATAATATATGAGTTTCTCCTAACTATTTACACTACCGTGCTTGGCGGTGCAAGGTGAATATGAAGTTATGATGCGGTTAAAGATGCTTTCATCGTACACAAGGTGAGGAAGGAAACAAAATTAAATTACTAAATACACGAGTTGATCATTCAATACTTTGAAGCGATATAGTTACGACAATCACAGATTAAGGGCGACACCTCTTATTTCATTACCATACTTGCTCGCCTTTGGGATGCAAATACACGAGTTCAGTGACACTATATTGTAAATCATTGTGCATGCAGTAATAATAACTAATCCCTAATTAAGGTTCATGCCTCCCAGCACATTTGACCACACACATTGACCTCTCAGTAATGATAAGGATGAGCTTAACAATGAGAATACGTTACTGCATTCTTTTCACTACTTGCTTAGTTAAGAACGAGCTACACATAGTCAATGATTATGCTCTCTACTCTTGTTCTTCTTTTGAATGCACTATGATCTTCTAAGTATAAAATACATCACTCATTACTACTTAGTTATTCGATCATATATGTATCTAGAAAAGATAAAGAGATGGGAGAATGGAAGTAGAAATACATTACTTTCATACATAACATTTTAAGCCTTTCAACCTTAACATTCCATTACAAAAATAGACAATATTAAAAATAAAGAGATGGAAACATAATCAAGTGGTTACGCCTCAGAGTTTGATATTTCATTCTCTTTGGCTTGAATGCTGCTTACATGGGAGGGGGAGTAATGGAATTTGTGGATCTCTCCTTTTTTTTACGCCTCAGGCTCTCACCTAAACTTAAGATGAGGTAGAGAAGATGAAGGTTGTAAGGAACTTGTTTTTCCGGCCAATTTGTGCACACTCTTTTGAGAAGGAACACTCTATTTGTGGTGCTAACATATCGGCGTGCGCCAATAAGACTTCTGAAAAGTTGTTGCTTTGCTGCGCAACCTATCCTAATTTTCCTTTTTTGACATTCTTGCCAATCTCATTTGTCTGCTAGCAACTTGATCGCCTAACATTTGCTTCCTTGTGTTGAAAAGGTTGGTAGGATTACTTCGCTTAGAATGTTCTTGCTCACCGAGCCTCGCTCTTCTTTGTCTAAAATCCTACGATAAAATTGTTGAAACATTGTAAACCAGAGGTGAAATTGTTTTGTGGTAAGCCTTTGTATATTAGTGAAATTGCCTACTTTTTCTTTTTGCATTATTCTCTTTTCATGCAATGAATCTCATTATTTTACTTAAGAGGCCACAATAACTTGTATTTCTACTATTTATCATACCCCTAAATTTAAAATAGTGCTTGTTCTCAAGCATCATTTGAAGATTCTCTACATGATTTCTCTTATGCTCCCTCTAATCCTTTCAGAATGCCTTTTTGATTTCCTCGCATGCTAGTACTTATTTTCTCTGTCTACTAAAGACTTGAAAATCTTTTCCACTTTTGAACGGGGCAAGCTTAAGCCTCAAAATACTCTTGTTTATTTCCAGAAAATCCTATTTCCTTTTTTTACTAAATCGTCCTTCTTTAAAAAACTAGGTTCCTTTTCTTTTTCTTAGAAATTTCTTATTGCTTTTGTTATTTGATTACATTAGACGTGAATGGAAAATCATAGGAACTCTATGAGTCCGTTCCTCTCCTCAACTATAACTCTTGTCAATGCTTATTTATTTACTCCTACATTTTGTTGAAGCTTTGCTTCTTATTTACTTACCTGGGAGGCTATGACATAGGAGTTCTTATTCAAAAGAATACTGAGGGAGGAAGAGGGGGTAATTTCATTTGAAATTAAAAATTTATTTATTTTTATTGTTTTAGAAGTAACTTTTTAAAAGAAGAAGAGTGTTCTTTGTTTTTTTGAAAGCTTTGACTTAGACCTTGCACACCCCCAAATTTAGAGTGTGACAATGTCCTCATTACGAAAAAGTAAATGATAAGATGAACTTTGAAACATTTACAAAAGAGGTTGAGGGAAAGCTTGCTCACTTAAAGAATGTAAGAAATATTTACTGTGTGTAGTTCGCCAAAGAAAGCTTTAGGTCTAGCTACAAGTGAATAAGACTTGACATAGGTTTCCTCATGAAGGTTATCTTGGGGCGATATAAATGAAAGCATGCAAAAAAAATGATGCATGCATTACCAGTAATCATATCGCATAAAGTAAAAATAATTCACAATTAGAGAAAGATCAAATACATTAAACTAAGCAAAAGAATTACAAGTAAAAGCATTAAGCAGATGGAAAATTGAAGTGTAGCGGTGCATCCATACTTTTAAGTTCCTGGTTGAGGAGTGGGGGCTTCGACATAGCAAGAGGCAAGTTTGGAACTTGGATGGGTGGAATGAGAGCCATTAACTCTGGTGTGATGATAGGTTATGGCACATGCTATACAAATACTGCATGTATATATTCCATCTATGTGGTGAATTGCCTATCGTGCCGCTTTACAATTTGTCGTGACTAGTTAGTGTGTGCGAGCAGTAAACAACTCATGTTGGTCATCGCATAGGAGAGGTGATTGACTTTGGAGTTAAGGTGTGACATGGTGACAACAATTCCTTGCATTTGACTGTTCAAGTTGGTGATCTGATCTTTTAACTCCCGATTTACTCATCGCTTGAAATACGTCATTCATTGCAGGGGTTTCAGTTTCTCAATTTTCCCTATTATCATCGGTGGGTTTGCGATGACCTTTCTCATCCGACGTCTATGAATCTTGGGGAGCTCCTTCCTCTGTGGTATCTCACACATATTTTCTGCCATTGTTATGTTTTAGGGAGGGGGTTTGCTAGTGATGAGAGATAAGTCAGGTTTAATAACCTCAACATCATCGGTCACTGGCTCCCTTAAATTATCCTTGGCAGGTGTGATTGTCTCAGGGACGTTTAGCGCACTCGGATCAGACTCCAAGTTAATGATGGATATTTGGTTGGACAAGTGGTCTGGAAACACAAAATATTTGTCGCAAAGGAGTTCCTACAGAAGTTTTGTCAGTGGGTATGTTTTTAAATTTAGGTGAAGGATGAAGGAATTAGATTTGGGAGCTAATGGTTAGGCGAGGACTTCTCTGGCTGGGAGATATTGAAGTGGATAGTAATGGGAGATCAGCATCTGAACCAGGTATGGTTTGTGTTTCAAGAATCTTTTGTGGTAAAGTCTAATTTTTCTCACGAGAAGGTAGATCAATTTCAGCATCATCATCATTATTAGGAGAAGGAAAATTTTCTTAAGATGATTCGACGAACAATTTTACAATCAAAGTTTGCTTGATAGGAACCTTTAGCCACTTTTTATGATTTGGCTCCTGGAGAGCTGGATCCTCTATGACTATACCACCCACTTCCTGCGCAACTTGTGTTTTCCTTTTTAGAAGGGGCGGTGGTGGTGATTCTTGTATTTATGAATCCTCAACTTCTTTTGACGTTTTTGTTTTTAATATCTGCATTTCCTCCTTGTTCTGATGAACAGATATAATAAGGTTCAGACCCTCGATGTTGTATTTTCCTGTCGCCATTTTGGTTTGTAGGAATCTAGCTAGGGTTGGCAGATACTTTAAACTAAACTTCTCTAAGGTGGACGAGAATGGTTTTGCACCCTTTAGGTCTCTTTGTCAATCAAGGTTTCTCTATTGATCATTTCTCCCAGATTGAATGCCTGCTTTAGAAAAATTAACACATGCTCTAAAGGCACTGTGTTATCACGAAGTGTAGGAAGGATCTTTTTCTTAACAAAAAATAACCAGACGTTTGCCTTAGTTGTCAACTGGTGTGGGAACAACTGAAGTCTTTTGGTTGGCGTTTTTGTCCACTCAACCATGTCCATGCCATCAATTGAATAACTTTTTTTCGTGTCATTTTGCATTGGATTGTCAATAGTGCACTGGTCGGGGTATGCTTCAGAGTCATTAGCTGGGTCGTATAACTCATTAATCTCTTCCACAATGAATGACACTTTCTCTCCTTCCACTACTACATAGATTCCTAGAGGTAGACATTTTCCACGTAAAACATCTCCACCAGATCCAATCTTATCTTTGTTTTGCCTGTAAAGAAGTTCTCCCATTTGAGCTCCTTGATTGTACCGTGGAGAAAGTTGGATAGTGGCCCATTAAAAGGTAGAACTCCTTTTTCAATTTTGAGGTATTTTCTAGATCTTAGATGCCCATCATTTTTTCTTTTTTACTAAGGTTTGGATGTCCCCTCCTTGGATTTTCCTTTCTGAGGATATTGGTTGCTTAGAAGCCCGAGTTCTTAAGTTCACATTAATGATTCTGCAGGGCTCATTCTTACAATTTCTTTTGTCCGTTCTTCAGCCACAATGTCCATGTAGTCAATCTTCTGTTGTTCTGTCGCTTTATTTGCGGCGGCCATCCTATCTACCTACTCGCTTAAGTCTGGAATGGTATCAAGTTTGCTCATTTTAAAGGCTTGCACCTCTGCTAACTTATTCTTCACTCGTTTTATGGAGGTGACACTTTGCTTTTTCTTGGTGGAGAATTGGCAAAGACGTTCATCTTCCTTGTGTGAATTGTCTTTGTCTCTTTTTGTCGCCATGATGCATGTCTTGTTGGCTCTCCAAAAATTTCTTCACTTGGCTCGAAAGATGAGATGGGATTTCCAAGCTTCTTACTTCTGTAGCTTCCTTGTGACCTATAAGTACCTTCCCTGCCCCATGCTTCAGGTGTTTGTAACACGACGGGTCATGCTCTACACTAGTGATTCCCTCCTCCGTTTTGATGTCCAATAAGTCATCATAAATGTTTTCTTCTCTCACCTCCTTCATTCATCAACTTCCAGAATGGAATTTGGGGTGGTAAGTGAAGTTCTTTGGGCTTTCTCCTCATCAGGCTGGATGGAGTGTGCTTGGGATGGAGTCAGATTTTACAGTTTGAGGACGATCATTTTCTTAGGATCCTTAGAGTTCAATTTCTAGGGAGAGGTTGAGGTTTCATTGATATCTGAGGGTTATTGGGTATTTTGGTTAGCCATCCGAAGCTGAAGTTGGGTTTATCGATGAGAGTGAATAGGGTTCTTTTGATGGAGTTATCAAAGGATAAGAGGTTCAAATTGAAAAGAGTTCTTCGTACGAAAGATTGAATAGATGTAAGGGAGGAGAAATGAAATTTCACTCTTATTTATACTATGAAGGTAATTATTATGACTGCCTAATTACTGAATGCATCTGACAAGAAGTCGACGCGTCCCTTCGAAATCCCATTTTTAGCAACGCTTCGGATAAATGAAATTTGAATTTTCATTTTTCTGCCTAACTCCCATTGCGTGAAATTCACGAATTTTACAATAGGCACAGAATTTTGCTATCTACCTTAAATACAAAGCGATAAAGGAATGCGATAAAGAAAGCAATAAGGAAATGCAGTAAAAATAAAGTGAAATGAAATAAAATTTAAATGATAGTTGTGCATAAAGTAATGCATTTTGTATAAGTTATATGATGTGCAAATAGATACAAAACGCACAAATGCGTTTTAAAGGTAATCATTAGAAGGCAATTACAATAAGTTCATCGAATATTTATTACATGGTTATCCTTCAAGGTATGCCTTGAGACGTTGTCCATTTACCTTGAACACATTTGATCTGTCCAACGAAGTGATTCCTACAATGCCATGTAGAAAGACTTGCTGAACAAAAAACGGTCTGGACCATTGCGAACGAAGTTTACCCAAAAATAGGCATAAATGCGAATTAAATAATAATACTTTTTGTCCAATGTGGAATTCACATTTACGAATGTGATTATCGTGGCATGCTTTTGTTTTCGCCTCATAAATCTTAGCATTCTCATACGCTGGAGACCTCTATTCTTGATTTTCATGCAATTGTACTACCCTTGTCTCTCCCACGACGCGATGATCAAAATTTAGCTTTTTACATGTCCATGATGCCTTATGTTCCAAGTCTAATGGTAAGTGGCAAGCCTTTTCGAAAAACATCGTGTAGGCTGACATCCCAGTCGTTGTCTTGTACACTGTGCCATATGCCCAAAGCACAGAATCCGGGTGATCTACCTAATCCTTGTGGGAGTGATTAACCACTTTTCTAAAATTTTCTTAATTTCTCTTTTGGATACTTCTGCTTGACCATTAGTTTGTTGGTGATAGGTGGTGGCTATCTTATGGGTTATGTTGTACTTTACAAGTAGCTTTTTGATGATGTTATTGACGAAATGAGACCCTTCATCGCTGATTATTGCTTTAGGGGTTCCAAAGATATTCTTTTTCAAGAATTTGCTTATTGTAATCGCATCATTCTTACGCAGAAGATTGCTTTAACCCACATCAAGACATAGTCTATGATTAGTACAATATACACATGGGTGCCATATTGAGGAAAGAGTCCTATGAAGTCTATTCCCCACACATCGAAGAGTGCAATCTGGGGCAATTCATCGCAGCAAGATAGATTTCATGTCCTCTGACATCTCGCACATTTGACCATAAAGTTTCTCGCATTTTGAAAAAAAGTCGGCCAGAAATACCCACTCTGCAGTACTTTTGTGGCAGTCCTTTGTCCACCAAAATGTCCTCCATATGGTGCTTCATGACATTTGGCTAGTATGTCAATTGTTTATATTCAGGGACACACCGCCTTAATAGATGGTTTGGGCCTAATTTGTAAAGGAAAGGTTCATCCCACCTATGAAAGCGACATTAGTGAAACAACTTCTTTCACTACTCACTATTGAAATCTTGCAACCAATCCTTACAAACAAGATAATTTACTATATCGGCATACCAAGGTTGTCGTCTTCATATACGAGTGCCTCAACTATGATTGGAGATAATTTACTATGTCGGCATACCAAGAGTGCCTCAACTTCTTTTGAACATAGTCAATTTTATACATATACGAGTGCCTCAACTATGGTTGGAGCTAATGTGGAATGAAACAGATCAATCACTCTGCCACTAGTACTAAATGCAAACTCAGAAGCAACGATAGATACCAGAATTGCTAAAATATCTCTTGCGATTTAACTAAGAACCTTATATCTTGAAGAATTTCTTTTCCACCACTCTAAGATATCAAAGTTCTCCTCATGTGCAATACGATGCTCCAATAAGTAAATATCAACTTTTATATCCACACTTAGGACATCCTTTTCATCGATATCGTTAAAATGGATACAAAAAATATCTAAAGCAAAAGAAGTTCTAGATGTAGTGGAAGAAGTAGTTTTACTACTACTACTAGTACTACAAACTAAAGGTCGACTCATACTTGTACAATCCTTAAACACTTGAAGTTGAGATGATGCAATTGAGCTTGAAGATGATTCATGGCTATGATACTCTAAAGAATATTCACTAAACAATCTTCTCAAAATAGACTCCCCCTTATTCCCCACTTCTTTTGCTGTATCCTTGTCAAATAATTGAGTCAAAGAATACATGAGAGATTTCATCTTGTAACGTGGATCCAAAACAAAAGCAACATACAAAAAGAAATTTGTTTTGTGGTCTTCCCCCATTACTTATCTTACTTTTCTTGCATTTTCAAAGTCATGTCATGCAATAACTTATTATCAGGACCACCTACACTTGTATATTTTTTTTATGCAATTCTGAACAATACCAATCTCATGGAAAATAGTGTTGGAAGTAATATAAAGAGACCCTGAAAGCCTAATAGTTACTTCATAGAAAATAGACAAAATTTGGTAAATATTCTTGCAATTTTTCGATCTCTAAAAGGTGGTTTACACTTGTCATTCATGTAGACCGTATCATAATCTTCTAACCTCTCAAATGCCTTTTCAAACTTTTCAATTGCATCAAGCATCAAATATGTAGAATTCCATCTAGTTTGAACATTAAGGAACAACATACTCTTGCAAGATATATTTTCCTCCTCAATGCACTTCTTAAATTTACCAAGTTTAGTAGGAGAAGATAGAACAAACCTAACAACATTTTGAATTTGAATCAATGTATCATTCAGATCTATCAAACCATCACACCTAACATGCACAAAATCCCCATCTACCACAAATGCATGTTTGACACGTTTCTTTAGATAAGCAATAGATGTATCATTTGATGAATCATTATCAACGGTTAAGGTCAAAACCATATCAATACCCCAATGTTTCAAACATTTTTTCACCACTTTTCCTATTGTTTCCCCTTTATGATTTTCAATCGGAGAGAAATTAATTATTCTCTTATGAAGCTTCCAATTTCTATTAACAAAGTGTGCAGTCAAAACCATATAACTAACATTTTGAATCGATGTTTGAGTATCAGTTGTAAGTGAGACTCTATATCCTTCATTCACAAAAATATCTCTAAACTATTCTCTCATGTTACTATATATTCCTAAAATATCTCTAGCAATTGTAGTTCGAGAAGGAATAACAAATCTTGGTTCTACTAACATTAAAGTCCCTTCAACAAACTTTATAAATCCCTCATTCTCCATAAATCTAAAAGACAACTCGTCAATTATGATCATCTCAGCAATTAGTCTTCAAGCTCTCTCAATGGTAAATATCTTATAATTAACTTTTTTACCATCCCCATCATTGTATTTATTCTTAAATACTAACTTTGTTTGAGTCATAACTACTTTATTGCCTTTAAATTGATAAGGATTTTTTTTAAAGTAATGTTTAAGATGCGTTCTCATAGTTGAATTTCCATACCTTCTTGGATGGCATGCATACACCACATTATAATAATTACATTTAGCATGTGGATCATCATCAGTATATTCAGAGCATTTAGTAAAACGATCCAATACCATTGACGTATTTTTTTCTCTTCTTTTGTGATGGTTAGAGTTATGGGTTATGGTGGTGGCATGATAACCTCAACTACATCATTTTCGTTCACATTGGAACAGTTGTTGATTTTGTTACTTGTGTCTGATTTAGTGTTACCATCGTTATTGGTTAAACTGGTTGACATTCTGCGTAGTGCCTACCATAAAGATAAAAAAGGTCTTTAATTAGCATGAAAATGATAATGAATAAACAATACAAGAGTTGTGTCTGCTTTCGCTTGGCATTTACTTTTGTGGCAATATATCTTCCAATGAAAACTAACAAGAGCAAATGTTTAGATCAACTAGAGTTTACGTCGACTAGATAGCATTTATCAACAGTCTGCGACTTTGCTAATCATCAACTTCAACTTTAACTAACGTTTCAACCAGAGGAGTGTATGTGTTTGTGTTTAACTAACATTTGTGGCTGGAGGAGCGTTTGCATCTGCATTCAAGTCTGCTTTTGCGTTTCAAAATGCATAGGAGTCAAGCGTGACAACGTCTGCATCTGCGTTCAAATCGTCGGAGGAGTCAAGCGTGATAACTTCTACGTCTGCATTCAAGTTGTCAGTGCCTCAGAGGGATTGCCTCAACTAGCGTCATCGGAGAAGCGTTTGCTTTTCGTTCTGCCATCAAATATTATTTTGCGTCTACTTTTTGTTTTGTCATGATTTGTTGTTCCAACTTCTAAAGAACAAACTTGCATAAACCCTAAGTTATCTTATACATTTAATCATTTATTTTGCACACACACACTCACGTACATACATTTTTTCAACTAAAGTCGTTCGATTCATTTTAGAATAAGTTTTAACATCTTAAATCGAATTGAACCACATAAAAATGATTTTTAAAAATTAAAACCAAATCGAATCGAATCGCATGCATTTGGTTTGGGTTCAATTTTAATTCAGTTAGGATATTATTCCTTTGCATATATTCATGAAACAAAACTTTCATTGATGGTGATAAAGATGATGATGAAGGATGTGATGGGTTAAGGCGTTGAATTGGTTATTGTGACCATTCATGATATTATCTTGGGCAGTAGCCAAGCATCTCGCCCCTGTAGTTAAATCGGTCGCCGTATTCATGATGGTGTCTCCAACCCTCATTGTAAGTGTTGGAGTATGATGTTTCATATAGACGATTGTCTCTTTGCTCATGGGGCATGCATTCATGTCATGTGTTCCACCACATCCAACACAATCCAAATTAGTTATCTGATGTAATCAAACTCCCTACAACATTGACTTGTGACAAAGTCATGGACTGCAAGAGTTTATTTATTTCAGTAACTTGGCTCTGCAATGCTACCATAGCATTTCTATCGGATCCTTCTTCTATTCTTCTTCTCTCTCTTCTACTTCTTCTATTTTCATTTAGTGAACCACCATTCTTGACTATTGCTGCCATAGCGTCCAACGTTGTTTTAATCTGGTTATAGAATGATCAAAGCATCCCACCTATAAACACCAGGTCTGCAGATTGTTGTGTATTCTTGCTCAATTCAGAATAGAACTATTCCATCAAGACACATTCTGAAATGCTATGATGAGGACATCACTTGATCATTTGCTTGAACCTTCTTCACGCGTCAATTAGATTCTCGTTATCCCTCTACTCGAAGGTCATCAGGTCTTTCCTTCTTTTTGTGTTTTTAATGGGCGGGAAGAGCTTTTTCATAAACTTTTCAATCAAACTATCCCAAGTTGTAACTTCCCCTTCTTCTAGAGAATTTACCCATTTGGCTTCATCGCGTAGAGTGAGTGGGAATAATGCTATACTTAACTCATCTCGTGCTATTTCTGGCATATTAAATGACGCACAGATGAAACAGAAGTTTCTTATGTGCTCGTGAGGGTCCTCACATGTGTGTCCTCCACATTATCCCACATTCTGGATCATTTGAAGCATTATTGGTTCGATTTCAAATCTAGAATTTTTCCCAAACATGGGAGTTGCTATGTCTGGTTGAAATTGTACAAGCTCGGTGGTGCATATGACCTGATAGGGCGGTCTAGATCATGGACGAGGTAAGTAGGGTCCAAATCTGGGATTTGTTTGTTGATAGGTTTGTTATTTTGATTTTCCATGTTGGTTATGTTTTGTCTGTCTTTGTCTATGGTTTCTTCGAAATGTTTGATCAATCTCAGGGTCAAGCTAGAATTCAGGTTGTTCCCCTGCACTCATAAACTTGTTCATGCACTTTTTGGCTAAAGAACACGATTCAGCTGAAATTTAACTTTTGCATAATTTAGCACACAGATTAGTTAAATGAGAAAGTTTTAGAAAAATTCCCTAGCAATAGCGTCAAAAACTTGCTTGTGTTTTTCATTTAAGCTTAGAACTTCTCAGGTACTCTTTTTAGAAATTAAAATTATTAGTTTGAAAAGTATCGACTGCGGACTTGAGATTAGAATTATGCAATATAATTTGCATACCTAATCATGCATTGTTATTTATGACAAAAACATTGTCCTGCAAGTTCTCCTTTCTTTCGCCCAAGTATAAGCGCCTAGGGGTTTCTTAGTGAGTCCAAGGTCGAACTCAGGGAATTTTCTAGCTTGTAACTTATTATAATAGATGCAAAATCATGCGGTAAAGATTAGACAGTAATATGTATGAACAATATATGAGTTTCTCTTAACTATTTACACTACGGTGCTTGGCAGTGCAAGGTGAATATGGAGTTATGATGCAGTTAAAGATGCTCTAAACTCAGACAAGGTGAGGAAGAAACTAGAATTGAATTACTAAATAAACTAGCTAATGGTTCAATACTTCGAAGTGATATAGCTGTATCAACCACGAATTAATGTGGGCACCTCTCAATGCATTAGCATACTTGCTCACCTTTCGGGATGCAAATACACGAGTTCAATCACTATATTGGGAATCATTGTGCATGCAGTAATTGTAACTAATCCTTAATTAATGTTCACGCCTCCTAGTGCATTTGACCACACACGTTGACCTTTTAGTAACGTATGATAAGGATGAGCTTAGCGATGAGAATGCATTACTGCATTCTTTTCACTACTTGCTTAGTTAAGAGCAAGCTACACATAGTCAATGATTATGTTCTCTACTCTTGTTCTTCTTTCGAAGGAACAGGGTCAAGATGATTGCTCTTAACTAAACAAAACTCGTACTATATGCACTATGATCTTCTAAGTATCAAATACATTACTCATTGCTACTTAGTTATTCGATCATATATGTATATGGAAGAGATAAAGAGATGGAAGAATGGAAGTAGAAATGCAGCTTTCATAAATAACATTTTAAGCCTTTCGACCTTAACATTCCGATTACAAAACAACACAATATAAAAATAAAGAAATGGAAACATAATCGAGTGGTTATGCCCCAAAGTTTGATATTTCATTCTCTTTGGCTTGAATGCTGCTTAAATGAGAGGGGGAGTAATGGAATATTTGGATCTCTCCTACTCTTTCTCAAGCTCTCACCTAGACTTAAGATGATGGAGAGAAGATGAAGGTTGTAAGGAACTTGCTTTTTTGGCCAATTTGTGCGCACTCTTCTAAGAAGGGACACTCTGTTTGTGGCGCTGACATACCGATGCGTGCCATTAAGGATTCTGAAAAGTTGTTGCTCTGCTGAACAACCTGTTCCAATTGTCCTTTTCTGACATTCCCACCAATCTCATTTGTCTTCTAGCGACTTGATCGTCTAACATTTGCTTCCTTGCGCTGAAGAGGTTGGTAGGATTACTTGTCGTACAATTGTTCTTGCTCGTCGAGCCTCGCTCTTCTTTGCTTAAATCTTGCGATAAAAATGTTGAAACATCATAAAACAGAGGTGAAGTTATTTAGCGGTAAACTTTTCGTATATTAGTTAAATTGTCTACTTTTTCTTTTCGCATTCTTCTCTTTTCATGCGATGAATCTCATTATTTTACTTAAGAGGCCACAATATCTTGTATTTTTACAAGTTATCAGGCGTTGCCATAGCTTTTCAATTTTATTAATATATTATGTTTTTACCAACGCACTCCCATAGACATTGCCGTTAGAGGGGAAACATTGACGTAGGCTTGAATGGCGCCGTTTGAAGTTAGAATAATATTTTTTAATACTGACTGTCGACGACGTCGTCAAGGTGCTGCGTCGTTATTTTGTCTATTGTCGATGTCTTACCACCACTTTGGCATAACCATTCTCGTACGATGTCATCCATCCCGACGCAAGATTCTTGTAATGACAATTGTGTACCAAAGAATCTTGAGAAAAAAAAAACCATTTAGCCAAATCAAACGATCGTGTAGCCAAATCTAAACTATTTTGTACCAAAAAATCTTGAAAAAAATCATTTAGGTTTGGTCAGCCAAATCTAAACGATTGTTTACCAAACAATAGCCAAATCTAAACGATCGTACCAAATATTTTATTTGCGTTGTTAACTGAGACATTTTTAGTATTTTCTATTGTGGACCTATAAACTTTTTTCATTTTTGAAATTGTTCTATATAGTGTAAATATTTTGCTCTTTTTTTATATTTTTGGAAAGACCTCAAATGTTTACTCAAAATTGTGTGTAATTATTTTTGGACTTTAATGATATTTTGTAATTTATGTAAATAATTTGAAATTTTTTATTTTATTTGAAAAGGTTCCTGTGTGGATATTTTTGTCTTTTCATATTAA